>RAOH01000433.1:0-26872 GCA_009804965.1 Neurospora sp. FGSC 26632 | reverse complement strand
CAGAGAACAAACCAGAGTCGTATGCAGACTATAGGCTGGGCGTCTCTACTAAGCCTAACGAGGAGTTGGAGCTGGACAGGCGCTCCCTGCACCACCTTCTGGCAGCTAGATCAGGCCACGGGGATTTCAAGGACTACCACAAGCGCTTCGAGCACGAGGACGCTCTGCTAACATGCTTTTGTGGAAGCTGGAAGAATCCCTTCCACCCCTTCTTCTGCAGGAAGGCGTACGCGGTCTCCCCGGTCACAGGCGAGGCGGCTACGCGGAAGAATCTCTCCCTTGCTATCGTTATATACTGGCAACGATTTATTGCCAGAATACAGACCTCTCACTTCTTTTCGTGGACTTGCACAAGGAAGGCTTGGCGCCAGACGCTTTGGCAAAAGCACATTGACGACGGAGGGACCGCTGACGACCTCACCGGGTTCCTACGGGACGAAGAGATAGAAGTTGGCCAAGACCACGAGATCGAGAGGGTTACGGCGGATTTGGACAGGCTGGTCCATCGGGTTAGACGGCGGGAGGAAGCCGTGAGGGACGACAGCGAGGGTTAGAGCGGTGAGGAGYAGAGTGTTTTTGGTTTCCCCTTTTCCTTTGTCTTTTCTTTGTCTTTACGGATTTCGCCACATTGCTGGCTCGTCCACGGGGCGGTTGATGGAGGTGCTGGGCCGCGTTTACGCTATGGGCAGCACGTGAGATACACTGGCTATAGGCCTCGGTTTGCCCTCGGATTACTGGTTTGGTGGAGAGAATAGGGACACTGGGCGCCACAGGCGTGTCAGGGCATTGCTCTTATCTTTGTACACYAGAYTCACCGCTGTGGCACGTCTCATGCCCTACGGGAGGCGGAAGAAGACGTTAAAAATAACAACAACAAACAAAGCTACTGGGGGTCGTTAACGAGGTCCTGGGTTTAAGCCTATTCGGGAAGATGCAGACCTCTTTTCTTCTCGAGACATGTTCCTCCAGCGCAACCTAGAATGCAAGCAAAAAGCCCCCTTTTGGAGCCAGCTGAGTTGCTAAAAAAGAGTTTCACAGCAATGCGGAAACCTTTTGGTGCAGAAACATTTGTGTTTTCTGTTAGAAAGTGCGCAGATTGGACGCGTTGCTAAGTATAAGGCATTAAAGGTACACGTGACTATGCGGTTAGGCAGGTTGAGGTGGGCATTCACGCAGGGGAGGGAGGCCAAAGGTAAGGGTAGAACGAACGTTCGTCGAGAGGAGGAGACGCTGGCAACCTATGTATCTACATAACGATGTCCGTTCTGTGGTATTGGCAAGCACATTCGCGATATGGAATGCTGTGAAGCTGGCTCCCGTCCCCAGCAACGGTCATTCAAGGGTTAGGGTGTTTTTAGTTAGGGGTCTGGCATACCTATGTAAGTGATGGACCCCAAACAACTGTTTTTGGAACATCAGCAATAACAACTATGCTATGTGTGAGAAGAGGGCAAAGGTTGATTGTTCAGAGAGCTAGTTAGTTTGTTCGAGCCAAGTTCAATGCTACGGAACTGCTTGGTTTCTATATATGGCTGCGCAGTGTCCCAGCAGTGCAATGGGTGAGCTAATCAACGATGTATGTAATCCATCGGATTTTGCCCACTTACAACTGTGGCATTTTGCCTCTCTTCGTTCTGACCTTGACTAAGGATTCCCCATGTTTCCGCTAATGTTCTCTCTGTTGTTTCGCCATCTGTATGAGCCCTGCCTGGTTCCCATGTCCCAAAGACCGAAGCTCAATAACCCCACTCGCCAACTTTTGGTCATCACCTTCCTCCATGTTAGCTTCCTACATTGCTCCAAGCCCACGGCTGCTTCATTTCTTCCTGTTGGTCGAAAATTCCGTTGATGCTCCCATTGATTTTCTCCGTCCCAGAATTCCCCCCCCTAAAAACTACCCCTTCTCATCCTCTTCCCTCCCTCCCTCAGGTACCTGTCCCTCTCAACACCTGCCAACTTCAAACTGACCAGGAAAACCATGTAATTCGTCGCCACTTTCACAGAATCCTCCAAGTGCATCTCTCCCCAATCCCTCTTCAAGCTATCGTCCAGCACCATACTTTCCACCACCGCCTACCACCTCTTCTCATGCTGTCCAGCCCTGGCAGCCGCCTTCATTGCCTTTGTAGGGTATTCGTTCAGGAGGTCACCTTCGATTCCAAGAAATTCGTTTTCAAAGATGTATTCCAAGCTACGGAAGTAATGGCGGAGTTTGTAAAGCGCCAGGGGCTATTCGGAAACGGGGGAGATGAAGAAGTGGCGGGTGAGTTGGCACATGTAGTCGGATTGGATGCGGTCGAGGGTTTGGATGATGTTTTCCGGGCGGGTGTATAGGCACAGGGGGCCCTGGTAAATGATGTAGAGGATGTCGAAACAGAGGGTTGATGATGGACTGGAGAGTCACTTGAATTCTGAGGACAAAAGAGCGTTAGAAAGTTGAAAGAAAGGTTGTCGAGTCCAGCTTTGGTGCTCGAAAGTTGAGAACAAAGTGAGGAAGGGGACAATGTTTGCTTGAACAAACTGACTTACTCTCTTTGGACCTATGCACCTCCGGCGGGTAGATAAACCTACTCGGACGGGGACGTTGAGGTGTCTGAGGCGGAGTCAAGGACATCTTGTCCAGAACCTTCTTCTTCTTGTTTTCTGGAAAGCAACCGGGACGAAACTTTGAAAGCAACCACAAGCAACCCAAGCACACAACAAGCCAGGAAAACGCGCAGAACTTTCTGTCCGTGAAGACGCCAGAACCGACGTAAGAAGAGCGCGGAAGGCCGCCAGCACCAGGGGATGATGCGGTTGAGGATGTCTCTGACGAAGGACAAGGCGGCCGAGTTTGCAAAAGACGCCAGATTCAAAAGAAGAAAGAAGGGCCGAGTTCGAAGGCAGAAAGTGTAATGGACCAAGGAAGCTGCTGTGAATGCCGACGGGAATAGCTGTTGCGTGGGTGAAGGTCGCAGAAGTGCTTGCATCGAGCTAGTTGTCGGTCGCGAGAAGGATGCTGGTGGCAAAATGTCGAGGCTTTTATGTCCTGAAGATGATCCAGAATATCGTTTGTCAAGTCGCTGATGCCTATTCAGACACATTCCTATTCTGTTAGTATTGTGATCTGATTGTGATGAGTCGAAGTTCGAAACAACGGTTGTCAGCAAAAGTTTAGATTTTTAAAATAGGATGAACAGCGAAACAATAGGATGAACAGTGAAACAGTACGGAACCTGAAACTCAACTGCAGTGAAGGACAGGACCGCGTGATGCTAAACCTGGATCTATGTTCAGATGATAATATTCGTGACTATCGAACACTGGGAGATCAAGGTTCCTGTTGTGGTTGGGAGGTCAAGTACGCTTCCAACTGAGAAGACTTTGGATGCGGAAGACAGACTTTGGAGTCAGATTGACGCTCGAATAAAGCACGATCAGATCGTCGAGAACGACCTGAGGACAGGGTCAAGGGCATACCAGCACCCCTAGAAATTCTTGCTACATTTTCCACTGGGAATTGCCTCACGCAAGACCGGCTGTGAGTAATGACGCAAGCCGCTTTCTGGTGGGTGGCTTTGCTCCAGGGGCTGCATCGAGAGGAAGTACGGGCCACGAGGAGGAAAGACGAAGGTAAATTATAAAAGAACATGACCTCCGAGAGTTGGGTAATAGCGCAAAAAGTATAGACTTCTATTTGATCTAGGAGAAACCTAAGGTTTGGATGGTGTTGGACGAGATTTGGAGCTTCGAGGAGTTATATAAAAGTCTGGGGAAAGGTTGAACGCGTGGGAGTAAATGAATTAAATGGGGGATACGGGGCAGATCTAACAAAATCGATTAGTGAAGAGCGAATCGGACAGTTCTCATAGACATCGACCCTCGGAAACAAGTACGAAGACCAGAAAACCGAGAAGCACGCCAGGAGAAAGCGTGAGCAGAACAAAAAAGGCCGAGTGGGGAGGAAGGTATAGAAAATGATACAAGAACGGATGAAAGACACGAAGCAGATACAAATAGAAACAAGATGATTCATGGAAGCAAGTTCAGGTTGTGAAGGAGGAGAAATTGGACGAAAGCGAACGAAATGGTGAAACTTTGAAAAGTACGAATTTATCATTGGCCATACTCGATCCTCCAGAAAGGGTTGAACCCCTAAAGCCTCGAGTCTTGCTCATAGGAAGTCGTGAAGGGTGCGCTTAAGATCGATTGGAGCCAGGAGAGGTGTCGTGGCACTGAAGCGAGGAAGGTGCAAGTCTGGGGATTGTTCCCCCTGCCAAGACCCTGAACGGAACAAAACACCAAAAATTACACCCGCGATACCGTGTCCAGCATCACCACCACTCACGAACAAGCCCAGTGCAAAGGACTTGCAATGGTAGACTTGACAAGATCATTCTATCCCCCGTATAGAGATTCAACTGCTGTTTTAGCGGACTTTAGCCGCCACCTTCCTGCCTGCCGAGGATGTCCCGCTCCTCGCGGAACCAAACCCTCCAACGACACTCGCGGGTAAAATGCCATACCATACACGACACACATTTAGGCAGTGTAATATCACCAATCATGTTAGATGCTTCATAGTATCCCCAGAGCAGTAGTATACCTAGCAGCAAAATGCATATGATATCGCAGACCTCATGGATGTGACGTGATGAAAGAGTCTTGGACACGTTTCCTTCCATCAAGAAGTGCATATGAAAAAGAGTGAAGAACACCAACACCCATCACTACTAACCCACGATCTCCGACTCTGCTCCACCTCAGAGCTCTTCATACCTAGTCTCACGCACACCAACATTGAAACAACCATAATGGCCTGCTGGCTCACCCGCACCCTCCTCCTCTTGGGCCTGCTCGCCGCCCAACTGAGCATCGCAAAGACGAGCAACAACAACAAAGACGCACCGCCCCCCGTCGCCGGTTCCAAAGACGACAACCTAGCCTACTACGAACCAATCTCCCCCTCCACCATCTACACCAGCAACTCCACCACCAACACCCCCCCAACCACCGGGTGGTGGTCCTCCCCCCAGTCCCACTGCCTCCAATCCACCTACTGCATCTACACCAACCCCACCCTCTCTCATAATCGCGGCATAGTCCTCATAACCAAACCCGCCGACTTCCAGAAAATCTCACGGCTCGACCACCACCTCTCCGCCGCCACCGACCGCATCGAAGCTTTTACTTCTACTTCTGATGGCTCCGCCCGTGCCCCCTTCTCAGAGAGTTACATCCTTTCCAAAGGCCGCGGACTAACCGCCACGGTCCCTCTGCGGCGCGGAAAACCACTAGCTGTAGCGGCGCCTGTGCTAATAGTGCACAAGGACTTCTTCGCCGATATCTGGCGGAGGTCGGAAAGGAATAAGTTGCTAGAGAAAGCGGTTAGTTTCTTGCCGGAGAAGACGAGGGAAAGGTTTGATGGTCAACGGACCTTGGGTACGAAGAGGTCAATCGAGCAGATATTGCTTGCCTCCCCCTTTGAAATCGATCTCGGCTCTAACTCCTACACCCCCGTGGGCGTGGGCCAAGAGCCGCAAGCTGATCACTCAAAGCATTATGTCAACTATCCCACCATGGCACTGTTTACGCATTCGTGCCGGCCTAACATCGCTTTCCACATCGACGGCAACTTGGCTCTGCGCACCACTGTTGCGAGGAAAGTTGCTCCGGAGGAGGAGTTGAGCGTTGCTTATATCGATCCGATGAAGCCGAGGAAGGAAAGGCAGGATTGGGTTGGGAAATACCGTCCCTCCTCTGGATCAGGATCGGGATCGGGAGAAAGATCGGGATCTGGAGAGAGAGGAGAGGGATGTCCGTGTCCTGCCTGCTCAGGCCATTACCCCTCTGTTCTATCGAAGCAACATGGGCATCCGCATACTTCTTCACCTGCCGAAGAGCTGGCCAAGTCTGACGCCCGACTTGCCGAGTTGGAGAGTATCCGCTCCGAGTTGCGCAACCATGAATCCCGCAAAGTAACGCCGGAGATGATTGAGAAGTTTCTTAAGTTGCATGTGGAAGAAGGGCTGGAGAGCAAGATGGCCGAGGCGTACGAGTTGGCGGCGACGAACTATAATTATCTGGGAGAGGACAGGAAGGCCAAGAAGTATGCGGATTTGGCGGTGCAGGCGGCGAGGATTGAGTACGGACGGAATGCGAACGATGTGATTGCTATGAGGATCATGGCGGGGGATGTGAGGGGACATTGGAGCTATCAGTATAAGGTTAAGAGGATGGGGGGTGCGTGATGGAAGAGGGATACCCGGATAAGTTGTTTGGTTGATGGAGGCGGAGAAGACGAGGAAGGACGAACAAAGATTTGCTGCGTTGATGAGATGGCGTGATTATATAAAGTCAAAGTCCGAGTGCCCCTAGGCAAGCTCGAGTTGCTCACCCGCCTTCTCCCTATTGAAATCCTCCCTCCACACCTCCCTATCAAACCGCAACACACTCTCCAACAACACCTGCGCCCCCCTCACGCAATCCTCCTCGCTCGTAAACTCCTCCGGATGATGGCTCAACCCGCCCTTGCTCGGCACAAAGATCATGCTCGTCGGACACCTCTTGGCTGTGTTGACCGAATCATGACCAGCACCACTGACCATATGAATATTGACCAGTCTCAAAGCCTGCTGTATATCCCCGGTTTCGGCTCCGAGAACAGAAAGAGCCGACTCTTTCACCGCATTGATACACCCCTCATCAAACCCCTGGGAAGGCGAGTTCGTATCCTCCTGCCAGGATACGGAGCAGGGTAAGCCACTGAACCCCGGCCTCTTGGTGGCGATGACGTCGAACTTCCTGCGTAATCTGCTCTCAAACGAGACGAGTGTGTGGTCGGAGGGCGAGCGGATATCGAGCGAGAATTTGACCCTACCGGGAACGGTGTTGACGCTTCCCGGGAAGACTTGGTAGACGCCGACGGAGACGAGGATGCCTTGCACCTCGCCTTTGTAGCGGGCGTAACGGATCATGGAGTTGGCGACCATTAAAGCGTCGGCGCGCTGAGCATAAGGGGTGGTTCCTGTATGAGCCTCTGTGATGATGGAAGTCAGTCTGGCTTTTGTCCCATCTCTCAAGCGTAGGTATCTCTCAAGCACACTCACCTTTCCCAACAACCTCAATCGTAAACCACTTATACGCCTGACTCCCCCTCACCACACCCACCTTCCTCCCTTTCGCCTCCAATATTGGCCCCTGCTCAATATGCAGTTCAAAGTGCGCGGCCATTGGCATCTCCTCAAAACTGCACTTTTTGTCTCCCAAATACCCAATCCTTTCCAATTCTCCCTTCATCGTCTTTCCTTCCCCAGAAACCTCCTTTAACGAATGTGCCCTCTCCAACGGGATCTCCCCCGCCCACACCCCACTACTCACCATACTCACCGGAAACCGCGCTCCCTCCTCGTTCGTCCAGCACACCACGCCCACCGGCCTCCACGTCTTTACATTCTGTTCTTTCAACACCCTCAACGCCTCCAGTCCCGCCATCACCCCCAGCACGCCATCATACCTTCCTCCCCTCGGCTGGGTATCGAGGTGACTACCCATCATCACAGGCGGCAGGTCGGAAACACCATCCCTAACAGCCCAAATATTCCCCATCTCATCCACCTCCACTTCACATCCCAGCCCTCTCGCTTCTTCCATAAACCAGTCCCTCACAGCTTTGTCCGCATCCGTCAGGGCCAAGCGGTTCATGCCCGTGTCATTTTCCCCGGGACCCCAGCGGTGGGCGGCGCCGAACTGGGAGCATGTCTCGTGAATGTTTCGAGACAGCTGGTTGTGGGATTTGAGGAAGGTGGAGAGGGAGGACATGTCTGAGTTGGAGGCTGGGGAATATGAAGATGCGGATCCTGGGACGGCGTCGGGAGGAGGGGTGTAGTTGTTGAGGTCGGGGGTTGTTGATGACTTTGGGCGGCGGCCGCGTCTTCGGGGGGTGCCTATTATCTCAGAGAGGCGTAGTTGTCGTTGGTGCTTGTTGTGATACATGTTCACCGGCGGGGGTGGTGGTGTTGGTGTTTTGAAGTCGGGAGGAAAGCGACACGAACCGGTCATGTTGATAGCTTGTCACTGCTAGTACCGGGCGAGTGCCGAGTACCCGCGTGGCCAAGCGCTTGACTGATGGGCGCATGATCTGTGGTATCATGACTGTCTTTTGATGCGTTACCGAAGTCGAAGCAACTCAAACAGGAGGCGCGATGATGTGTTTTATACGAAAAGTCGAGGAATTGAGTGTGCGGAAAGATTGAACGCGAATTTGGGTCGCGACAATCGGCGCCAGCATCTGTTTGGCAATGTGAGAGTGGAGTGGACTACCTACCCTATTACCCCGCAGCAATTGTATGCCGTCCCGAGGGTGACAATCAAGTCAGACTGCATCCATCACGAGGGGATAGATAGGTTAGCCGATTGAGAAGATTTAGGTAAAACACCGCCCAAGGAACAGGGAAATGGAATATGAGAATGACGAACGTTGAGATACAGAGAGAGGCAGCAGAAACAAGTGAGTGTGCGGGCCGGGATTAAGATGTAGCGCTATCTCCTTCCCCGCAGCTTGGGTAGAAACAGTGATAGCAGGATAACAGAGCGATAGCAAATGACGCTCATGAGATGATGGAAAGGAGGAAGAACAGCAAATGGAGAAAACACAAGGGGTACAGTGGTCTCGTAGGATGGAAATTTCGTTGGGCGTCAAAAGGGCTGAGGAGAGAAATTGGGTGGAAATCCGGTTCAAAAGAGACGAGAACTTTTTCAAGAAAGAAGAGAAAATTGCAAAGCAATGGGAGACGACTTCCTGACATTGTTTTCTCCGCAGAGCTCCTTCCCGATACCATTGCGGGTGGGAAATGTTCGACAGCGGGTCCCGGAATCCCGAAAAGTGACTATCACTCCGGAGTTAATGAACTAACAGCAATACTCGCAACGCCCACCCATTCACACTAATCACATATCACTTAAAGCACTTTTAAACTTCTGGAAAAGATCATTGAATCATAAACATTAGGTATCATAACTATCATTAAAGAACATCACCTGTTACCACAGCACTTAGTACGCAACCATCGAGTGCAAGCCATCCAACTCTCTGTCCCAATTCCTGTGCTGGGCAATAGCATAGAAGAACTCTCCCAAGAACCCAGCAGCGCCCTTGGCAATCTGGACGGCATCCTTGAAGCTCTCAGCCTTGACCTGCCTGAGAGTGACAACACCATAACTCTCATTCACCTCCGCCTCGTTGCTAACCGTAACCTGAGGCAAAGCGATCGCCTTGGCAACAAGATCAACTGCCTCGCCGGTAGCACCGATGGCCTTGAGGTGACCAAATGCCTCGCGGATCCAGTGCAGAGCACGACCGTTCTTGGAGAGCGCCTCAACAGCCTTGGCGCCGCCAGGGATGTAAATGGCGTCGACCATGGTCGAGCGGAAGCCCTCGAGGTGGTGGTGGGGTTGGACAGTAGAGCCGTTGGCGGCAGTGACCTTGGAGCGGCGGGGGCCGATAACAAGGGGGATGGCCAAATTGGCCGAGATGGCAGCATAGGCAGCGTCGTAAGCGACTTTATCGAACCCATCGGCGATGATGATGGCAACGCGGCGGGACTTGATGGTCGGGGTCGCCGGAGGGAACTCGGTCTGGCTGAGATGGATGGTCTTCTTGCCGTGGTTGGGGTGGCTAGTGGTAGTGGGAGCCTCGCCGCCAACCATCTCGGCGACGGTCTGAGCAAGACCAAGGTCGATGTCAGCCAGACGCTGCACCATACGGCCGTAGACAACAGGATCCTCGCAGTGGTCGAGCTCGAAGCTAAGAGCGTCGATGATGTGCTTCTTCTCGATTGGAGACATGGAGTTGAAGAAGAGCTGGGCCTGGCTGAAGTGCTCCTTGAACTTGGAGCTCTTGGCACGGGCCTTGATGCCAGCCACCTTTTCGGCGTACTCGAGGTAACCGCCCTCCTTGTGGGTGGCGGGAGGGCAGGCGTCGAAGCGGTTGGGGTAGTAGTTGACAGTGCCGCGAGAGATGGTGTGGCGCATGGCACCATCACGGTTGAAGTTCATGACAGGGCACACAGGGCGGTTGATGGGAAGCTCCTGGAAGTTAACACCAAGACGGGAGAGTTGGGTGTCAAAGTAGGAAAAGTTACGGCCCTGGAGAAGGGGGTCGTCGGAGAAGCCAATGCCGGAAACGACGTGGCTGGTGCAGAAAGCAATCTGCTCAGTCTGGGGGAAGAACTCGTCGGGGTTGCGGTTAAGCTCCATCTCACCAATGTAGCGGACGGGAACGAGGTCCTCGGGCCAGATCTTGGTAGCATCGAGGATATCGAAGTCAAACTTGTGCTCGTCCTCCTCGGCAATGGCCTGGATACCAAACTTCCACTTGGGATAGGCACCGTTCTCAATAGCCTCCCAGAGATCCTTGCGATGGAAATCGGGGTCCTGACCACCCAGCTTCAAGGCCTCATCCCAAACGAGGGAGTGGACACCGAGCTCGGGAAGCCAGTGGAATTTGACAAAGTGACGCTTGCCCTGGGCGTTGATGAGAGTAAAGGTGTTGACACCGAAACCCTGCATC
This sequence comes from Neurospora sp. FGSC 26632, assembly GCA_009804965.1. Taxonomy (NCBI): domain Eukaryota; kingdom Fungi; phylum Ascomycota; class Sordariomycetes; order Sordariales; family Sordariaceae; genus Neurospora; species Neurospora sp. FGSC 26632. Next base: position 16,323 of record RAOH01000433.1, on the reverse strand, counting down.
ATGCGGAAGGAACGGGGAATGCCGCGATCACTCATGGCCCATGTGAACATGTGAGTGGCCTCGGTATGGTTGAATTGGAAATCCCAGAAGTTGTTGTGAGCACTCTGGGCCTGGGGCACCTCGTTGTGCGGCTCGGGCTTGCCAGCGTGGATGACATCGGGGAACTTGATGGCGTCCTGGATGAAGAAGACGGGGATATTGTTGCCGACAAGATCCCAGTTACCCTCCTCTGTGTAGAACTTGGTGGCGAAACCACGGACATCACGAACAGTGTCGGCACTGCCCCTGCTGCCGAGGACGGTAGAGAAGCGCACAAAGACGGGGGTCTCGCGCGAGGTATCGGTAAGGACAGGGGCGAATGTGAGATCGGAGGCGCTCTCGTAGACTCTGAACTTGCCAAAGGCACCGCTGCCACGGGCGTGGACTACTCGCTCTGGGATTCTCTCGTGGTCGAAGCGCATGATCTACACCGACAATGTTAGTAGGCGCATATGAAAGGATGGAATGCGACTAGACGTACCCTTTCACGGGCAAAGGGGTCCTCGAGGAGAGAAGGACCAATCTTGTCATCGCTGACGATCCTAAGCCAGTCGTCGGCCGTGGTCTGCTTGACACCATAGTCGGTGGTGAGGCGGGCATCCTTGCCAGTCTCCTTGAACTCGTTCTTGAGATCATCAACCTTTTTGCTGGTGGGGGCACTGGTGAGAGCCTCCTTAGCCTTTTGGCCGGCCTGGCTGATGATGTTGGACATGGTGGGATTAGACTGCTGGAGAATGTGTTCTGTTGGTGGTTCTGCTGCAGGGTCTAGAGTTGGGTAATGCAACGCCAGTCGTTGCATAAAGTTGTCCAAGAATAAAGGAGGAGGATGGAGAGGAGAAGGAGGAAGAGAGGAATGGAGAGTGTGTTTGTTATGTATACACATCTATAGTATCCATGACGTCAGATCACAACTGAATGCTGTCAGTGCATTCCCCCTCAACCTCCCAATTCCTGCAAGCATTCCTACTACTGCCGTAGACTACCCGTTGGGGATTGGAGGTCAGTTCATGTCTGATTCCCCAACTCTGTCTGTCTATGACAGCTGTTTCTATTACAATTGCTGGCTTCAAGGCCTGGAACAGGGAGATCTTGGGCGATCAGCCGACGGCAGCCATTGCGGGGTTCATACATTCCAGTCGCAACTGTTCAATGTTCTGCCAGGAACGGACATGTGTCGGAGACTTCGGTTCGGTAGTTTCACTTGCTTATTGATGTGATTTGGGAAAGTGTCCGAGGTGATCGAGATCTCTGTCGTCGTTTAAGGAAGGAACATGGGAAAGGAGAAGGACGAGGTGGGGCCAAGTGTTCGGGAAGGGAACCTCAATGGCACAAAAGTCAAAGTTGGTGATGTCATTGTTAAGAGATCGAGTGGGGTCGAATGTCCATCTGCAATTGGATGTCCAATCATTGCTTTTCTGGTTGTTTTTAAACCGGCACTTGCCAGAGACGAGCACACGCGCCAGAAATCTAACGCAAGGGCCGGGGATAGTTCGAGTTGTTGATTTCCGGGAGAGTTGTCTCCGTCTTCCCTTCGCAGAGGCGCCATGTTGTGAATGTCTTTATCTTATCGGTCACTAACACAAGACAGGCTGACGTCACACACAGATCCGTTAGCGCATAGCTCCTGGAGCTCCAGGCAGGCATCGCGAACTCTGACGTGAGCTTCTCTGAGACTTTGCAACACTCGCCGTCCGCTTCATATCGTCGCCCATATGCTCCTCCGTCCATCAATCAAAAATAATGCCTTCTTTTCATTCTTTCTGGGAATTCAGTTCCACTACGACACGCAGTCCGATATGCGAAAAAAAGATGCGGACTCGAGTCCAATTAATCGCCCACCCAATTTCAGTGCGATCGACCTCCGGACGGGAGCGGCCCGTCTCACAGCTCCACGCCAACATCATATAGCCCAAGTGGAAAGCCATAGAGTGGACACACACCACCAGGTCAATTTTACACCTTTCAATTCTTTTCGCATTGAACTACCTCTATGGTTATGGGGAATCTTAATCAATCACACACACACATGCCCACTGTCGGTTCCGGTCGCTGGCTGTTCCTGTTCACGTCATCTTGTTAAGGGAGCACAGGTTGGTGCGTGCCCTGTTAAGGGATGCTCCGGAACTTCCAGCTTTCTCAAGCTACGTCCTTGTCCGTATTTTCTTGTTGATGTGGTCTGGGCGATGCAGTTGTCATCGAGCTAACAGAGCTCAGCCTCAAGCTGCCCTGTGCGAGGTGCTGTAGCAACAGCGCAGGAAGCTTCCGTCACCAACAAGCCTCCCACAACATGAAAGGTCTAGAACATCAACACCACCTTGCCATGCCTCTCTCCCCTTCTACAGACATAATCTGATTCAGCTGACCGTTGAGACAGCCGCACCTGAAATTCTGTACTCAAGGGCAGAGCAGAAGGCGTTTTTCACTTCTTTGATGGCCGAGGTCTTATCCATGTCAACATCAGAGTCACTGCATCAGACCACAGCCATCAGCCACAGCCATCAGAGGCTCCTCTACATCTCCATCCCTGCAGCCCTAACAAAACGTCGCCAAGGTTCCGTCGTCTTCCAAGTTCCCTTACCCTGCGACAGACGACTTCTTCATCTTCCTTTCCCCTTTCTCGACCTCGCTCGGTCTCAGACGTCGGCCTCTGGAGTATCTAGAAGTCTAGAACCCCATCCGTTTCATGTCTTCCGATTCCTTACCCGCGCGTCTACCCATACCGTGGCTTTGATCCTTCGACCTGGCCGCAGAAAAGTCAATGCAGTCTGGCGACTAGATGTCCACTCGACAAAGTGTATTAAAGTCACATCTGGCTGCTGGTGGCTTGAGATGATGGACGGGTTACAGGTGAGGTTGTGGCACAGAGAAAAGTCTTGATGTCGCAACCCGCATCCGGAGGAGCCAGTGTGCCTCTTTTTATGTTGGTGCCTCTTGGCTGCCTCTCTGGACGGTGGCCTCCCAAGCGACTTTCGATATCCCAAAGGCATCAAAACAATAAGGTACTTATAAAAATCGAGTCCATATCTTTGCATCCAAGACAAAAAATGTCATATGTAAGGATCTCATGCAAGTCGACCCACTATCGAGCTTTGCCCAAGCTTGTCCGACACCTATCATTCGCAGACACATGGACGCTACTGCATGGGTTGATGTCCTGCATGTTATCGCCCACTTCCCTGTCGTCAATCCGCCACACGGCGACGTTATAGAGGCAACAATACGCCATATGGTGCCCTCACTGCCCTGTTATACTTTGTGTTGGCACCCAGACCAGTAGGACAAACAACAAGCACGCATTCCATTTATAACAAGCTGGAACCCCCGACATCTTATTCACCAAAGGCTTGGCCGGATCAACCCCACTCCGCTTGTCCCGCATCACGCCAGTCACAACCCAATTCCCCTCCAAAAAAACAGTCAAGGCCCAACTCCGGCACCTTATCCCGGTCAGACACCGACATGCCTACCGACTCCTCCGATATGAATCGGCGGCCCTCGACCAAGAGGTGGTCGACAACCGAGAGTCTGCGCCGCGGCAGAGGCCCTCCGACATGCCGCATACCTCAGTGCAGAGACACAGCAGTGCCCATTGCAGGAGCCTTTGATGACCAGATCCTTCTCTCGCTCTACTGTAAACGACGTATGTGCACTATCTTGGACTCCATCTCATACCGAGAACTAACAAGCGCCAATGTATAGCCACATGCCGATGGGAGCATCCACCCTACGACAGGAGCTGTTGCCCCGACCCTGTAACGACAGGGCAAGACCTATGTGACCACCGTAGGAGCCTCACCGCACTTGCTCTGTTGCCATCATGCTCTTGGCTGACTATTCCCAGACGAAAAACTTCTATCATGCGCATGCACAACGGAACCGTGTCTGCAGAAGAGAGCATATGAAGAAGTCGCTGACAGTGTTGACCCAACGGCCCCTTGGTTTTGTTCTACTCATCGCTGTGGCCATGATAGGTGCGATAAAGAAGGTACCGGCAGCGACCAACATAATCGGCGATGCGACAAGCACAAGCGATGCGATGTGCCAGACTGCATGTCACCACCAGACGTTCAAAACGACAGCTTCTACTGCAAGCAACATACTTGCAGAAGCGCCCACTGTCCCAACGTCGCCAAGAAAAACAACCTCTGCACGGAGCATCAGCGATGTGATCGTGAAGGGTGTCACAAGCCTCGATATTGGCCCGACACTGGACTCGATGATCTGGATGCACCCCCATTGTGTGAAACACACTTCAAGCAGAAAGCTCGATGTGCGAACCCAGATTGCAGGCGACAAAAGGAAAAGGAAAAGGGCCGGTACTGTTCCGAGCATGAGTGTAAGGCTGGAGAGTGTCCAGAGGAGAGAGGCAGTTCTGGAAGTCCTTACTGCCACAAGCGTAAGACATCATACTGGCCAAGTGTCATAAGCGTTGTCGGCTAACCACACTGATAGATCGCTGCAGGAAGGACGGCTGTCCTAACCCTCTCGTCAATGGCTCAGGTACCAGCACCGGCCCTTTCTGCCCGAAACATACCTGCAAGGTCCCATCGTGTCAACGAAACACCGCAACGGCCAACTCCTCTCACTGCGAGATGCACACCTGCGGCAAGCCAGATTGCACCAATCCAGCCGACACCGCCGCCAGCTTGACAAGCTCCGGGAAGCCCTCCCCTCCCCTCTGCAAGCTACACAAATGCAAGATTGTCTCCTGTCCCGAAGAAGCGACGCCCATTTCCGAGACCACAGCAGGCTACTGCCTCGCCAAGCACGCGTGTGTCGAGACCGACTGCCTGAAAGGCCGAATCTACGACGATCAAGGAACACCCTTCGAGCGATGCGCCGATCATGAACGGCAACGGTGGAAAGATGCGGGGAGGAGAGACGCTGAAGAGGCCAGAGAGGAAGATGACGCGCTACGAAAGAAGAGGCAGCTCAAGAAAGACAAGGAACAGAAGGAGGAGAGGGAATCATTTCTGCAGGAGAAAGAGACGTTGATGAAGGAAAATCAGACGTTGCAGAAAGAAAAGCATGACTTGATGGTTATGTTACAAAAGGTCAATCAGTACAAGAAGGAGATGGAGAGGCTGGAACAAGAGAACGAAGACCTCTTTGCAGAGAAAGAGGAGCTACGAGACGCCCACGAAGCGCATCAAAAGAGGTTGCGAAAAGGACGAAGACCCTCAATGGCAGCTCCCAGTCCCGGATTCTACCCCAACGGAATTCCGGCTACAGCTGCCGGACCAGGAGGATATCCTCCGTTCGGGCCACCGGACGGCCATCCATTCCTAGGACCAGGCCCCATGCCAATACCTGGGATGAACGGCAGCAAACTAGGGAGGGAATCTCCCATTAGCCGCAGCTTCCGTGGCAGTGCTTGGGACACATCCCGGGACTCTCTTCTCTCACATCAGCACGATGATCACGAGTATCCATACTACTCGGAAGAAGACAGAAGCGGAACACCAACAGACATCTCGTTCGACCACAGCAGCGAGCATGACCCCTCCCAGCCACAACGGGGACGCATCCGTGACGTTCCTTTGGACTGGCGGGAGCCGCCTACACCCGGGCGCGAGCCGCGTGGTAGAGAGGCTAGAGAGCTGAGGGATAAGTCCAGAGGTAGGGTCAGAGGCGGTACCACTGAGACGATCAAGGAAGCTGGAGCAGTCGCAAGAAGTCCAAGGGATAAGAGCAAGCCGAGGCGGACGAAGAGCAAGCATCGGGGGACAACTGGGGGTTATGGGGCTTATGATGCTATGAGGAGACGGAGCGGTGCGGGTCTGAGCCAGTGGCAAGGAGATGCCACGCAAGCACCACCGTTGTCATCAAGGAGGTCAAAGACCTTCGGGACGGGCAAGCCGAGGCCTGTGAGTATGGCGGGGAGTGTTCCTGATGCATATGGTGGAGGAGGATATGGACATGCTGCCCCTGGACATATGGGGTATTGGGGGCAGAGGGGACATGGGGAGTACTATGATAGTGAGGAATGACACAGGAGCTGAGAATAACGGTAGGTAGATTGGATAGAATGGAAGTCCTGTTCTCTCAAACCCGCCTGTAGTTATGGTTGGAAAGTATCTCGTCCCCCAACATTATGCTTGGTTTGAAGTCAAGTTTTGTCGCCAATCGGTCCTTCCCGATGATCATGATGCTTTCTGCCCCTTTCCTCACTTGAATGCAACCGCATCTCGTCTTCAACACTAACTGCACCTTCCACGCTTTCGTGACAGTCAGGGCTCAAGCCCTTCCGAGCACCCGGTTGGTCATTTTTGAGTTTCTGAGGTAAGTATGAACGCCAGGGAAGAGTCCGTGCGATACTTTTCATTCCACATTCACGGAACTTCATCCTCTCTCAAATATCACGCAACTATTCTCGCTACGCCGTTCTACCGCAGCAATACCCCATCATCACCTTCTCGGACCAAGACCGCCTTCATCGCAGGTTCAACCGCCGGCTTCTCGATGGTAGGATACTCTGACTCCAAGCTCCGGTGCCCAATTCCGTCTGCATCTGATGACCTCGATAGCTACCTGCCTGGTCTTCTAACCCTACCTATAAATCTCAAGAACTCGTTGCTAGAACATTTTTGTTGACCAAGTGTCTTGGAAAGGGGAGGGAGGGTGTGGGTCGGATCCCTTTTGTGATGTCTTGATAATGGTTGCAGGTGCCTTTGGGGATTGGAGTGTCAGACGAGGGTTACAGTCGCTGTTTCCTGTCATTGTTCCGTTGAAGCGAGAATTGCAGTTGATAAGCTGATTCCGCAGGAACAAATTACTGTGGATGACGATATGGGGCAAGTGTTGAGAATGGAAGCCTTCCTTTTCTTCTCCCTCTCCTAGAGGTACCTAGGTAAACGTTGTTTCCTCCGCCGCCTCTGGCAGACAACAGATCGATGAAAATGCTCCAGTAATTCCCCCACGGCAGGTCAAATTCCCTCTCTCAAGATTTCTTTCTACTTCGGACTCTTGTTGTTCTCTTATCAACCCCAACCTCAACCCCCCCCCACCGAAGCGTATCCCCACTTAGCTACGGCGTCGATATCTGTTTTCGAGCATCCGACAGGCACGTCTTACGAAATCATTCGTTACGACATTGACGCACTCGCGTTTATTTCCAATCCGACTTTTCTACTCCCAAGCTTCCGTCGAAATGGACAAGCTCCCACAAGAGTTGATAGACGAAATTCGCCAAACATCTCTTCGATCTATGCCTATCCCACCCCGTCTCTCCCACCGCACCACTTCGCTACCTCTAATCCTCTCCTCTATCAAGCGCCTCCTCGATCTCGCCTACCGCTCCTTAGCCCTCAAATGGTGCACTCTCAGCTACATAGTACACATCCTCGATAAGACCAAAGGAGTTAGAATAACGTCAAGTCGTCTCGGAGAATGGACGGCAAGTTATATATCGAAGACAAAAGCCAATTTAAGAAGTACGGAATCTTTTTTTTTGTAACGACTGTTGGATTCAAATTGTCTCCGGTTGTAATCGGAAAAAGGATCACGTATCCCTGTCCTAGTCGTATGTACACTACCTACCTTACTTGAGCCACAGCCGAAAGTTCTACGAAGATATACTGACGAAGGGTTTTAGGGTTCTTTGAACCATTATTGACGCAAAACCTACAGGTGTTGAACCTGCATCATGTACCAAGTGGATATAAGTTGTGGAATTCAGAAGCTCCGAAAGAGTCGTCGTCCACGACTGGGCTGACACAACCAACGACAAGGGTCAGCAGACCACAGCCGTCGCTGATGGTTTCCTGACAGCTGCCGACCCAGCCTCGATGTCGGAGCCAGCGGTGCAGACCAACGCAAAGCCACCGGCAAGGCCGACGGACAACCCCGAGGGATGCAGTGGCTCGAGAGTGCACACATCAGGAACGCGGAAAAGGCTCTCGTCACGTACAAGTCATTACACCGGGATGCAGCCGCGACCGCTGCGGGAAGACCGGCCGAAACTCCTAAGGCAGACTCGTACACGGGGTCCCCGACTACCCCCAAGTCGGTTGTCGCCACACCAAAGCTCCTGACTGACACCCCAAGATCAACCGCAACCATCGGAAACAGGCTTGCCGACTTGTCGATGACCGGTTCAACCCGCCGGAGGCTTTTCGTCCACACACATGCCAACATCAAATTTCAAACCCTGATCGAAGAACACAACTAGGCCAGTGGAGCGTAAACTTGCAACACACTTCTCTATTGTCCAACATGGAACCCGTCGTCTCCAAGAAGGAGATCCCATGAACAGCGAACCAAGCATTGGCCAACATATAATACACAATACAAGAATAGAAGCGAATAACCTGCAACAACGCAAAACCCAAGGGCAACTCTTATAAGTGACAGACACTACATCTCCATCTCGCAATCCGACCCCGCATCATGTCCTCGTACATTCCTACTGCTCTCCGACCTCCTCCGTTGATCCGTGTCCGAGTCCGTGATGACTGTGTCCCACCACCTTGCTCGGTTTGGTCCGTGGCCTGGGCCTGTTGTACTACCTGCTTTTTTGACGTGGTTAGCTTAAAGTCTCTGACAAACTGGAGACTCGGAGCAGACTCACCCTCACTTGGTCCTGGACTTGCTCGCCCGGCACTTGAAGCCGCACTGGCGTTTGCTGGACTCCATGTTGTTTCCTCTTGTTGTGGCTGTGTCTGTGGGTGTCCTCCTCCTGCTGCTGCTGCTGCTGCCGCCGCTGCTGCTACTGCTTGAGCGGCAATGTAACTTTGTACTTGACTTTGTGGTGGTTGTGTTTGTGGTTGCCCTCTTGTTGCTCTCGTGGTTGCTGTTGTTGAGCTCCTCCTTGAACTTCCTTCTCCCATCATCACTTCTCCTTGGCCACTTTGCCCAGCCTGACTTTGTACTTGCCCCATCGCTTGCCCTCCTGCCTGCCCGACCCCTTGTGTCCCTTGGGTCTGACTACATGTAGTAACCATCAAATAATTCAACCTCCTCCCGACATCCCCCCTCCCTCTATCCAACCTAACCTGCACCGTCCCCCCTCCCTGTCCCCCTCCTTGCCCCCCTTCCCCATTACCCACCTGACCCTCCTGCCCCTGCCCCTGCCCCTGCCCCTGCCCCTTTGCCTGCGTCTGACTCCTAACCCCCTCCACGAAACCCCTCACATCCTCCGCCTTAACCCACTCCACATCGCCCACAAGCTGCTTCGCAGTACTCGATATACTAAACAACTGCAGCTCCACTTCACTCATCTTGCCCACCTCCTCCCGCAGTCGCGGGTGCAGTTTCATGCACTCTGCCAAATCGTTGCACTTGTCCAACAGCGAATAGCGCAGTTCGTGGTCGGACGAGAACAAAACGGCGGCGTGCGCGAGTCGTTTCCAGATCCGCTGCCGGGCTTTGAGGGAGTCGAGTTCGGCCGAGAGAGAGGCGATGCGGGCGTCGGTTTGGGCGTAGGAAGGGAAGGTGGAGAGGAGAGAGGTGGCGGCATGGGCGGTTGCTGTGCGGTCAGTTGATTGGGATTGGGATTGGGATTGGTTTGAGGGGTAGTTGAGATTGTTGGAAGGACCGGCGATGGCGGTGTTGGAGCCCGGGGCCGGGAAGGAGGGGGAGGGAAGGCCGCCGCCGCCGGGGGAAGTGCCGGGACTGGAATTGGACGGGCCGCCGGGGCCGTGTGGAGGGTGGGACATTGTTGTTGTGGTTTTGAGGTCGATGGTGTGATGTTGGGTGATGGAGTGGGAGGATGGCAGCAGTCGAGGTGTTCGAAGACTGTGGAAGACGGGACGTTAGTTTGATGGGATTGTGGGGTGACGGGGCCGTGTGGGACTTGCCTACCTCTATTGCTTGGTGTATCTATCCAGTTGAAGATGGAAATGGTGGTGGTTGAAGTAAGACTTGTTTTTTTTTTTTTTTCGTCTTCCGACAATGTGTCAATCGATTGACATCAATGAGGGACCCGTCAGAGGGCCGGAACAAAAGGATATAGGAACCGGATCTTCCCTTAAGCTCGGAGAATTTACCCCTGGTGCATCACATGCAAGCACAAAAAAGGAAGGAAGAAGAAGACGGTTGCATAACCAACATCGCAATCTTGGAGAGAGCCTCGACCAAGTCGTTCGACCTTCCATCCATGAACATGCAGAATGCAGATTTAAAGATGCAATTTGGGGGCCGGCTCACGGACATTTCGGGTCCAGTCCTTGTCCAGTCCCTATGTTGCCCCAAGCCCGCAAGCCGGGAAGGATTTCACGAGGATGATCGCAAATAGGGCCGGGACATGGACATGGGCGGACCCCAGTCCGGTTTCCATCTTGCGTAAGGTATGACTGAGAAGCCGATTCTCCTTTTTCTTTTTCTTTTTTTGCCCCCCCCCACCCCCCCTGGTTGCTTGTAGGGTTCCAGCCCGACTTTACCAAGCCTGTTAAGCCTGCCAAAAAGCTCGGATATGCCCCATTTAACGGTCAACCGGTTAACGTCACATCAGAGAATCCGCTTCACATGAACCGGTTCTGATAACAGTGGAGACACTTGGGAAGCGGCGGCAGGCGCCAAATTCGTAACCAACGCCGTTCTGCGGTGCGGGTCCTGTCGTTCAGTGTGTCGAGCCGTTCTTCACGAAAAGGAGGAGCCAGTGTTCCACTCGTTGGATTCGTCTCCAGACTGTCGGGTCCCTTTGTATCTCCTGATTCGATGGAAGGGCCGCCGGGATGGAACCCCCGGTGACATGGAGAACCGAACTAGGGGAGCATGGACACTAATGGGCGGATGATAGTGTGGGATGCCGGATGCTACACCAGCCAACTGCATGACTACGACTCCAGGGAGAGTCAAGGCTCTCGCTGGGTTTAATTTCCTGGCTTTGCAGGTATGAAAGTTCTGGGTCCATCCAGTCCAGTCTTTCATCGTCAGTGTAGCTCGGATATGCTTTTCTCGGCCTGGCTCGCCTGTTTCGCCTATCCCCGTTTAACCGTTAGAACTGCACGATGGCCAGAGCAACGGTGACAGTGAAAGTGACAGTGAAAGTGACAGTAGGGGGACAGTCAGGGCTTATCACCTTCTTGATCCGCTAATCGGTCAGGGCTTGCATGGGGGGGGGGGTGCTCCACGGCTCCCCCCTAATCGCGCCTCACGGATTCGCGGAAGCGGATGGAATGACCCGAGGGATGATTGATGGGCAGCTAGTAAGGGACGGGGCGCACGGAGACACGCCGACATCTCACTCCGTTCACGGATCATCGCCCGTGCATGTTGTGCATTGCCCGCATTGCCTCAGTAGTACCAAACAGGCAGTGCTTGCTAGTGTATCTTCAACGGTGGGACGGTGGAGGGTATCCGCACCAGTGTTCACTTGATTGACCGGTTGGGGCCGGACGGGGCCGTAAGCTGGGGACGGGAATAGCACCAGCCTGGCAGCTGGGCCACAGGTGCTGATGGAGTGAGACACGCCGGACACCAAGAAAGGGAAAAATCAACATTGACTGGACGACCAGACACTCGCAAGAGTCGAAGAAGCGAAACATGTGGGGCCAACCGATGCAACCCTTAGAGCCGAGAGCGGTTGGGATGAGCGGAGGATATGGAAGATCAAGTGTGAGAAAGCGAAGAAAGCATGTGTCTTGGTTCGAGAAGCGCGTGATATCTCGTACATGTGCAATGTGTGAGTAGCATATGACGAGCATGTCTCATCTTGTTGGTTCTTCTTTTCCAGTCTTGGATAGAACCCTTGGATAAAGGGGGCAGTGAAGGTGGCGTGCCTGTATCTGTGTCCCTTGTCTATGATGGATATAGAACGGAGAGAAGGAGCAAGGGAAATTCTATATTACATGCTGGCCGTCGTCAAAAGGACACGCAAGGAAATTCTCACTAACAGACCATCGTCCTAGCCGGCGGTGCAAATCTTGATTATCCCAGTTGACGGTTGGCATCCAATATGCACATTACTTGGCAACGGCAGCGGCGGCAACCGGGGCAGTGAGGGCCTTCTGGACAGCCTTGTCCTTGCCACCCCAGTAGTGCCAGTCAAGGTAGCGGTAACCCTGGGTGAGCTGGGCGCCGGCGTTGACGAAGTGGCAGCCGAACAGGAGATAGTTGCGGGGAGTGACGGCAAGGGCGTAGCGCATGAAGACGAAGGCGTAGATGGAGAGGGCACCGGTCATCTGGCCCGAGATGCTGTAGTGAATAGGGTCAGTCTCGGTGCCCAATAAGGTCGTGGGAGATGCTTACAGTTCAGGGCTCTTCTGGGTATCGAGGACGGCGGCAATGGGGATACCGAAGTTGGAGGCAGGACCCCAGAAGTCTAGATGAGATGAGAAGGATCAGTCAGTGGTTACACAAAGTTTGTGAGCCCGCATTCCGAATGCAAGATAGCACCGCGCCCGGTTGGTAGAGCAGTTGGATGAGATGTGACGGCCCCCATATGCGGACCATGGATCGCCAGTGGGGTTTTGTTTATTTTCCGAGCAACAAAGAATTGCTGAAATGAGGGCAGTGAAATCGGTGAGAGATATGAACTCGGCTCCCATTCAAGACTTGATGAGCATTGAGTGAGTGATGTGGTGACGCTGGGGAGTGAGGTGAGATGCAGGTTGAGAAAGAGTTCGTCCGATGATCCGGCATCGGGCCAGTTTTTGCCAGGAAAACCATGGGCAACCAGCTTGCGAATAAACAGAACCAAAAAGGAGAGTAAACAACGTACGGGTCGAGCACAGGTAGTCGGCCACAGGATTGCTCCTGATCTTGGCGTTGAGGGCCTTGACAACGGCAGCCATTTTGACGGTATTGGAAGGTGAGGGCGACGGTGGTGGTCGGTGACTTGCTGACGGTGTCGGGGCCTGAATTCGGAGCTGGTTCTGCTGCTGTCCTTGTTCTGCGGCCGCCACAGAGTTGGAGATTGGACATGTCAATTGTGGGGCCTCCAGCTGGCTTTTGTTGGGGGATTTTCCGTGCGAGTTGCCAGCCGCGACTGTCTGTCAGCGGACCTTGACGGCCCCTGGCGGACCGGTAGAGACACGTGATGGGACAATACACTCGGCACTTGTGTTTGCCAGCTCATTGAAGCAAACATTTCCCGGAGCTGAAATGAATGGAACAAGTGTCCCTTGTTCAAGGGAAACAATCCATCAGCTCGGCGGCTTTTCTGTGTTGAGCCGCAACGCCGCGTGGTCAGACGGGCAACCATCTGCAACCATCGAGGGTTGTACAGCATCACTGACCCTAACCCTCTGTTAACACGGACGTCCCGACCTCGACCAGGTTCTCGAACCTCGCCACTTCCCCTGAAGGCGCCAAAGCCCAAACGTGCCTGAAACAGACAAAGCAGGAGCTCAGCTGAAAGCTTCAAAGACCGTCAAATTTCCACGATCAGGACGTTTTGGAGTTCGAAATATCCGCCTACTCGCACAACATCCACGTACACTAGTTGTCCTAACAACGCTTCAGGGCTTCAGGCACATCTCAGGGGTCCAAACACGGCGGTTACATTCAGTGGACCGCAAGCAGAAGGTACGGCGGACCCTACGTCATCCAGCTCATCCGGGCGTGACCGGTTCACACGACAACGCACACGGCCATCTGTCAACAAATATTTACATCCATCTCACAAGAAATAATAAACAATCACGCCGATTCACACTACGACGGCAGGATAGGCAGATACTCGGATCTCACCAACTCCTAACAACCGCTCATACAAACCGATCCATTGACGACGAAGATGACCACATCAACTGCAAGCCCACCCGACCCAAAGGCATCAACCTCCAAACCTCACGCAACATCATCATTACAACCACCACCGCCGCCACCATCCTCCTCCCATCCCCCAACAAAAGGAATCCCAACCCGTCTCCTCCTCCTCTCCGACACCCACATCCGCTCCCGCTCAAAGAACCCCCTCCCCTTCCCCGTCCCCTCCCTCCCCGGGGGCGCAGACATAGTAATCCACGCAGGCGACATAACCGACTCCTCCACGCTCTCCGAATTCAACCTCTGCCTTTCCTACCTACGCCAGCTCAACGCCCCGCTCAAGCTGATAATAGCCGGCAACCATGACTATACATTGGATCTCCCCGTCTACAGCCAGCGTCTTGAAGCGCAATCCAAGTCCGCTCCGGGACTGGGACTGGGCCAGTTAACGTTACCGAGGAGGAAGGGATTAGGGGAGGTGGGGGAGGCGAAGCGATTGCTTGAAGAAGCTAGGAAGGATGGGATTTTTTATCTCGAGGAGGGAACGCATCGCTTTGAGCTGGCGAACGGAGCGAGGCTAGTGGTGTATGCATCACCAGCTACGCCGGCTTTTGGAAGTCAAGGGTTCCAGTACACGCAAGAGGAAGGACACGTTTTCGACGTCCCGCCTGAAGCAGATGTGGTAATCAGTCATGGACCGCCCAGGGGGGTGTTGGATGTCAGTCGGTTGACGAGGAAGTCGTGCGGGAGTGTGGAGTTGTGGCAGCGGGTGAAAGAGGTGAGGCCGAGACTGCATGTTTTTGGGCATATTCATGAAGCGTGGGGGGCGGCAGTTGTGAAGTGGCCCATGGCCCTGCCGGGAGGATGGGAAGGTGATGATGGGAAGCACAAGGGGCATAAGGCTAAAGGAGCGGAGATGACGGTGCTGGTGGATCGGACGAGTGTTGAAGAGGGGTGGAAGGATTCGAAGAAGAAGGTGGAGAGGATTGTTAGGGATGGGTATTATCACTTGAAGCATACGGAGAGGGAGGAGGGTGCTGAGCAGACACTGTTCGTCAATGCGGCGGTGCCGTATGCACCGGGGTTCGTGCTTTGGCTGGTGGATATTGAGCTTCCAAGGAGTGATGGGGATCGGAATGCGAAAAGTACAATGGCGGATGAAAGGAATGCACGAGAGTGTATGTCTACTACACTTGAACAGTTGCAGATCAGTTGAGCTCAGTGACAAATATGACCCAAACAATAGACTTTGATGCATGCATAGAGGTAGACATTCTCATCAATCATCGTTTTCTCCCTACACCTCCAAATCAGCCGCCTATTCCAACCTCTGTCTCTTCGCCAGCGTCTCAGCTGAAGCGTTATTTGCCAGCCTTCACCACCTCCATCCTCTTCTTGTCCAGAGGCAGCGACCACCTCTCCTGCACCGTCCTGGTTTCCCCCATCCAAGCTCTCATGTCTTCGTCTCTTCCCAAGAATACCTGTAGCCGATCTCAACGGTACCTCCCTCTTCCGCTCCGTCCCACCCAGCGCTGGAAATAATTCAACTCAACTCAAAGTCTCGAATTGAATTGAGTCGAGTTATTTCCAACGCTGGCCATTTCTCCATTATTGGCAAGAAGCGGTGCGGAGATGACATAATTGGACTTGAGGAAGGAGTTGAGGAGAACTGACGGTTCGAACCATTTCCAGAACTCTTATCTAGAGCAGTCAGTTGCCGCCCGTCTGAGAGGTGACTTCCGTGTGATCAAAGCAGGTTGTGATTACCTCGACGGAAGCTCCGAGCACAACACGAGGCACTCAGTGCCGTGAATGAGCTCTTTCATTCCACACTTTTTGATCGTGCCTTATTACTCCAAAGTCTTCACATGCATGAGCATCGACCGGTTCCTGATGTTGACCGAAAACCGGAATGTCCCTGCCCAATATCGGACCATGTTTTCCCTCTTACCAAGGTACCCACGCTCTCCATTACTACATAGCCCACTCTACCTTTCCTCTTAATTCTCCTCCATCTACTTTACTGCTACAGGAACGCCTTAGCTTTGGCTTCATCACCACATCATCATTTGGTTCGCCTTTCCCTTTGCGACTCATGCAATGATCTCCCCCAGCACACAGTCCCGGGAGTCCCCGTCGCTCATGCCATGCTCTGAAACAGAGATGTTGGTAGGTAGCCAACCTGGGTTCTCTCACTTCCCTTTTCCCGTTCACTCATAACTTCAAATCGCCTATCTCTGCCTGTCCAACGGACATATGACCCCTTTGTTGAAGCCATCACATTCTTTGGCGTTTCTGTCTAAGTGGATACGATCCACACATAGCCACCCTGTATATAAACCACGTCGGACTCCGTCCTCCCTGCTCTGTTCTCTCTCTCTTCTCTTAAGTTAATCAATACACCAAATTCACCCATATATTCACTGCCACCTGTGCTGCCTCATCTCGTTACCTCCAACACCCTTTCCCAGCTTGACACCAGGCGAGGTGCCTTAGGCATCAACAGGGCCGCGGACGAACAGTTCGCCGCCACGGACAATCTATTCCCCGGCGGAGTATCACGTCCGAATGCCCTCATCGCCACTCAGCGCTAGGCCGTGATAACCGGGCCTCGAGTTTCAACAGGAAGCAACC
>RAOH01000432.1:8402-26812 GCA_009804965.1 Neurospora sp. FGSC 26632 | reverse complement strand
CCGGGCCGGGTGCGTCGGGCAGCTGCTGCCAGATGCGGGAGTGGATGTCGAAGGCCCAGACGTCCGAGGTCCTCTTGCCACCGGCGAGACAACCGCCGTGGATGATAAAGGTGCCGTAACCGTCTACGTCCGCGTCGACGGCGTGTTCGGCGATCTTACCGACAATGGGACGCTGAGGGGTGCCGACGGCTTCCACGTCGCGGCCGCCCGTAGCCCAGTCACGGATGGTGTTCGTGCGCTTGATGAGGCCTTCGCCAATGTCGCCAGCAACGTTATGGCTGGTCGAAGAACTAGTAGGCCGGCTGTTGCTTTTCTTTGTGGGCGATGCCTCGTTGAAGTTGCGAGGCTTGTCGGTTGCCACGGCCGAATGGTAGCTGCGCGGTTCAGGGACGGAGGGGGAGACCGGGTCAAGGTAAGACCAGAAGTGAGTACGTGTGTCGAAGACCCAGACACGGCCGGCTTCGTCGAGGGGAGTCATGTCAGGGCCGCCACGTCCGCCGAAGAGGAAGATGCGGTGGCCGATGACGGCTGTGACGTGACCGACACGCGGAGCAGGAGTCTCGCTAGACTCGTTGATCTCGGGGGAATTGTTCTTCTCATCCGAGGTCTCTGTGTTCCTTGATGACTTCGCCGCTTTGATGGCGTAGTAATCCGCCGGAGCACTACTCGAGGGAAGGACAATAGCGTGCATGTCGTTGTCTGTAGGCTGACGGGCATTCTCGGCCTCGCCGCCAAAGACGTAAGCCGTCCCGGCGACAATGTCGACGGAATGAGAAGATCTGGGAAGGGCGGGAACTTTGATCTTCTCCCAACTGCCCCTCATGTGAGCTCCGTGATCATCGGCATGGTGTTTGGAAGTCAAAGTAGTCGATATCGACGAGAGGATGTCGTTCGTGCGACGCTTTATGTCTTCAAGCGTTTCCATGGTTGCGATTTATGACTGAAGGGTTGATTTTGCGTATGAAGTCGATTATCAGATGAGAGGTACCTTAGTAAAAGGAAGAAATTTGGTGACTGCAAGGCCTATAAAAAGG
The DNA here is from genome assembly GCA_009804965.1 of Neurospora sp. FGSC 26632. Lineage (NCBI taxonomy): Eukaryota > Fungi > Ascomycota > Sordariomycetes > Sordariales > Sordariaceae > Neurospora > Neurospora sp. FGSC 26632. The sequence continues at coordinate 25,778 of RAOH01000432.1, read as the reverse complement.
GCGGGGATCCAGAGCGTGTAAGTGCAAGTTTATCGGCTTATCGGTCAGGGGCAGTGACGTCAGAGGCCGTATGAGCCGTACTTGACTAGGTAGGGTCCAGAAGCCGATTGATCTTCAAAGTTCTTTATTTGAAACGAGCCTCGCGATCCGTTTGTGTCGCAGGGAGGTTGGATGAAGAGAGCAAATGAAGGTCAGAACCCCACTGTTTCCAGGGCAGTGCAAATGTGAAGTAGGGATTGCAAGTCCCGCGCAAGTGGACAAAGACGCAGGGACGGAAACCCAGACTCGCCAGACTGGACCCAAGCTCGTCCCAAGCTGACTGCTCCTGCCCGTGGCAAAGGCGGGGTAGAGGCAGAAGGAGCTGTGTTTGTCTCCCAATCCGGAAGTCCTGGTATGGTCGGCTGCTTCCTCTCTGGAATTGAAATCAGAACATGAAGAGGTCGGATTTTAAAATGGTGGCATGTTGTAAAAAAATACTGGTAAAATTGAACCGGTCTACCGAAAACTAACACCAAAACGATGAGTGGATATATCGAAGCCCCAATCCCCAACTAGCGCTTATCAAAAATCCCCCAAGAACGCCGTCTCCATGTACACCACTTTACCAAAAACACCATGCTATTATTATCATCCAACTCCAGTTCTCTCATACCAAGGTAAACGCCCCGCTGACACCCTCAAACTCCTGAATCTTACCCCCAAATAAGCTCTTGCTATCGCCATAGTACTTGAGCCGATACACTCCCGGCCCAAGTTCCTTATCCCACCACTCATTAGCCTCTTCCCCGGTCTCCCACGTAATCTCCACCTCGCTCGTTCCTATTATACTGTTCTTCCTCTTCCAACTGTAGATCAAGGTCCAATCCTCGTCGTCTCTCACGGTCCGCCACTCAGACTTTTGTGGGTTCGCCTGGTCGACAAACAACTTCTCCACTGCCGCGTACGTCCCCTCCAGCCTGAGGTTGTTCCTGGGATTGGCACCAACAAACACCGCCCGGATCGTGTCTCCCCTGTGATATCCCTGCGTCGAGTCAACGTCGACCAGAACGTCACCAAAGCTCTTGAAGAGTGGTGGTGCGTCGCGGATCACGGCCGGGATGAAAGATAGCGATCGGTTCGTGTTGTCAGGAGGAAATGTCTTTTCATCGTGGACCGGTGGACTAGTCGTCTCGGAAGAGAGGTAAGGGAGGAATGACAGCGTCACGTTGATGTAGGCGTTGAGTGTATGGGGACCGTAGAGTGTCGATGCACCTTCGTATCGCTGAATCTGGTACTCCTCTTCGGTCGTGATGTAGTGCGTGTAAGTGTTTGCGGGGCCGCCCAAGACGACAATTGGATCGCTCGGAGGTCCGCCAGTGTAGCCATAGGTCCGTTCCATGTCTTGATCGAGAATCTTCTTGAAGCTTTTGCCTACGGCATCCTTCCACCGACGACCGGCCATGGTGGTGGCTTCGCCTGGGCTGACAACGATGGCAAATTGACCGACACGGAAGACTTGTACATCAACAATGTTGGGACTCCAGTCGTAAGGCCTGAAGATCTCGCCTACGTCAAGGAGAACAGGCTTGGGGTGCTGGCAAGCCTTCTGTTCCTCGCCTGGTGCCTTGATGAAATACCTAACAACCTTCCAAATAGGCATTGTCGTGTTCTCGTTACCGTTGTGCTGAGTGAAGTCGAATCCTCCTGGCCCATCAGTGGTCCCTGCGGCAAAGGAATACCCCAATGCCGCTGGGCAGGTGCGGGCTGGTCTACCATCGGGAAGAATAAATGTAAAGTTGGACATGTCATGGAATGTGTGAAAGGCCTTAACCCATGGGCCTCTGACCGGCGATGGATTGTTGATGAGGTGGCCATATAACTGTTTTGCTGGCTCGAATTGGCGTCTTCCGATCTCGAAGCAGGAGCTGGCACCATCATCGTGAACCCTAAAGGCCGGGCCTCTGCCGTGACAAGCCTGAGATTTGCCGTTGCTGCAAGTGCTGTTCTTGAAGCTGCATTGTGAACCGGACTCATCCTCACACCAAGCCCCAAGTACATTGGGACTGACGTCGCCCATGTTAGCCTGGGAGAAACCGGCCACAAAGTCCTCAGCTGCTGACGAGTCTCCGCGAACGTTCTTTTCAAACAGCCAAGCTGCGACTCCCTTGTTGTCTCCAGTCACTACAGTGTTGTTGCCAAGCATGGAGGTTCCGTGAACAGGAAACCACGTAAGAACACCGATATTCTTGCCATCCGATGCTCGCTGGAACTTCAGCATGGTGAGATCCTTCTCCACTGAGCCGTCTTCTTCCTCGCTTTTAAAGTATTTCATGCGTTCGGCTTCGGGATTTGCGAGATAGGAGAACAAGCTGCGGTTGATATTCGCTCCGAAAACTTTGGTTGTGCCTGCGCTGAGGTATCCTGGTTGTAACCTCTCATGCGCTTTTCGAATGGATAAGACCGCGCCGTCCACAATGGCCTGGTATCCCTGGCGATCAAAACCTTTGCTCGTGAGCTGTGGCAGTAGATAGTTCAACCATCCTCCGGGCCCGGCGTGGGAATGCGTGCCTGTAACGGCGATGTTGTGATGGCCATAAACGGCATATTCTGAACCTAGTTCTTTCAAAGCTTTGATGATACCGTATCGGACTGCTGTATCGCCGGATTGCGTATCGAGGACCAGATAAACGAACCGATCTTGAGGACGTTCGATATCCCCGACAATGAAGGCTCGCGAGTAAAGTCGTTGACGAAGACCGGTGCCCAGCTGTTTTGGATCGGCATAGCCCATGAGGTTGATCTCAACCACCGGACCGGTAATGTCACCTTTGCCAACACCTAGCAAGTATTGAGTGTCCGTAGCGCATGTTGACACATTGGTTCCTGGATTGAAAATATCTGAGCGCCAATAGTCCCATGATAAGCTATCGAACTGCGCAGTGACCAGGAACAAGGCAATAGCGACCGAGATAACTATCAAGACGTTCCCTATGAACAGGGATGCCGCTCTGGATGTAGGACACTGTGGAGGTCTTTGGGAGTCTGGATTTTCTGCGAATCGAACTGGAAGAGGGGCTTTCGTGGTATTGATTTTCCGGTCCCTTTCGAATGTCTGTGCCTTTTCCTGATCAGCAGCTAGAGGCTCGAGATCACCAACTTGGGGTGCCATCGCTCGGTGGAGGATTAGTCAAGAACAATGCCGTGACTTTCAAATAAAAATACCATTAGCAAGAAAGATAAACAAAACAGATGATGTTCCACGTCCGACTTTTATTCTCTCAAGTGTTGAACGAGAGATAAGCGCTTATGTAGCGAGAAAACAGCCGAAAACAGGCATCAACGAACAAGCATTCTGGATAGTTCGGGGATGATTGACAGTACCGGTAAAAAATGCCTGCCGGGTCACCGGCCAACAAGGTTGGCTTGGCGCCAAAGCAGCTGTGTCGTCATAGGGCAGATGCATGCAGGTGCCCTTGAAAGGATACCACACCGTGCCACTAACAAGAAGCGCTAAATCACCAGGGAAACTCACCGCCAAAGCACCGTTGATCAGGGTCATGCGCACAGTGGTGCAGTTGCCTTTCAGCCGGACTCCGGATGTGGGGAACGATTTTTCGTGTTATCGCGACTGCCACTTCGCGCTACTGTATCGCATCGCATCACAAACCGCCAGTCGCAACGCAACGCCAGAACGCCCTATCATAACCTCCAGGTGTCCTCACGACTGTCAACAATCCCAACGGAACTCGGTTAATCAGCTCTGCCCGAACCTTTCACAGCGAAACAGACAAGCCGAGAAAGGACAATAACACATCAAATTTCATCACCACTTCGCTCCCAAAAGCCAGCGACAAGTCGCATCACAAAACCACCAAAATGCCACTAATAACCACAATCCACGAATCCCTCCCATGTACGTCCAACCCTCCAACCTCCCCCCTCCTCCTCCTCCCCTCAACCCAACTAACCTCCCTGCTCTACAGACATCGACCCCGAACCCACTCCCTCCGACCGCTCCGCCGCCGAAGCCCTCATAGCCACCGAACGCTCCCTCGTCCCAGACGACCCCTACCACGCGCTTCTCCCCCCTCCCTACTCGCCCTCTTCCCACCTAACCCCCCTCCTCCAATCCGAATTCGACCGCATCACCTCTTCGCTAGCCACGAACCCGGACGGCCCCCCACCAAAACTCAACGCCCTTGACCTCTCCCGCTACTCCTCCCTCCCCGAGATTCCCACAGCCTTGGACCTCGCAACAATGGACAGCTCCGAAGCCAGCACCCTTCTCTCTTCTTTACTCGAAAAAGCCTACACGGACCACGCCTACGTCGCCCAGCGGCGGGCGCACCTGGCCTTGCTGGACGCGTACGGCAAGAACGCGTGGCTGATTGGCAATTGGCAGTTGGAGGGGGAGCTGAAGGCGGTTGAAAAGGAGCTGGCGGAGGCGAAGAGGGAGATTGATTTGGTGACGCTGCAGCGGAAGCAGGCGCAGGACGAGGTCGGGCCGGAGATTTTGGGGCTGGACGATACGTGGAAGAAGGGCGTGGGGAGGGTGTTGGAGACGGAGGCGGCTGTGGAGGGGTTGAGGAGGCAGGTTTTGGAGGTTAGGAGGGGGATGGAGTAGGGGGTGGGGTGGCAATTCAAGATGGAGAGGAGATTTCATTGCGTTTTTTTTTCGTGTCTCGGGTTTAGGGGGGGGGGGGGGGGGGGGGGGGGGGGGGGGGGGGGGGAAATGGCTTGGTAAGGCATCAATTTGCATCAGAGGAGGGCGTGTCACAAAAAAGAGCGATGAAGAGGTTTCGACAAGGGCGAACGAATGAGCTGATAGGTAATTTGCACAATACTCTACCCTAATAGACACCGGGATAACGTGAGAAGCAAGACCGAAACAACGGATGTGCAATAAAACTGAGTTGTTTGTGGAGATTATCGGTTGACACAAGGCATGGGAAATCAACAGTTCACATTTCAGGGAACAAATGGGGCTTCAATGGCAATGAATCATATCAGTGCATGTTGTACTAAAACCTAGGTAGACGCCTTTCCTGGCAGCAATAAAGCTAACAACAACTACTAACTACTTCCGTGTCTCCAAGTCTTGAACCTCAAACCCAGGCCAAGGAACGGACCATACCCAACAGTGATGAGGAAAGCCGTTTTAATCTATAACACCTCAATTTGCACTCTTGTTTCCTCAAGACACCTGCAAAGGATCCACCTCTTCCACTTCACCATACCTGGTCCTCCGCAGGATGCTTTCGATCGGACCAAGCAATCTCTGGAAAGCATTCTTGCCAAGTCTGGCAACCTTGACCTCAGTCTGGCTAATGACGCTGGCCGCGCGAGGGGCATCGTTCAGCAGCGCAAGCTCACCGAAGAAATCGCCCTTCTTGTAGTACTTAACTGGAGAATCGTTTCCTCGCTTGAACGCTGCCGCCTCGCCAGCCTCCAACAGGAAGAAGGAGTTGCCGGGGTCACCCTCAAGGATGATCTCATGGCCAGCAGGGTACTTTTGGCTCTCGAGAGCATCCGCAATCTTGGACCGCTCATATGGCGTAAGGGTCTTGAGGATGGGAACTTCTTCGAGAAAGCTCTCGTACATCCGACGACGAGAGAAGGTCGACTCCATGAGAATTCGCCGGAAGGTGACACGATCAAGCGCCCATAGTGTGCACTGGGCCTCAGCAGAGACGACAGTGGCAGCACGGGGTGCGTTGTACATGAGGGCAAGCTCACCAAAAGAGCCACCCTCCGCAATCTCGCCAACCTTCTGTCCCATACCGTCCGGGCCGGGTTGGAGAGCGCCGGTGCTGTTGACATAAACCTCGAAACTTCCCTTCTCTACCACATAGAAATAATCACCAGCATCGCCTTGAGTGATCACCTACATAAGATGTCAGAAAAATCATGATTATCGAAAAGGAGATTTGCAGTGGCTTCAAGTACTAACCTTGATCCCTTTAACAGGCACCGGCTTCTCTACCAAAGCACCCAATACCTGGGCACTCTGGTCGTCCTCAAGGTGACTGAAAAGAAAGTTGCCGCCGATGGCTTTCTTCAAACGCTCAAGCTGCTCTGGTGTCTTCTGGTGAACAGGAGGTGACCAGTTATCGGAGTTATCCGTAACTGGTTTCAGGGATTCTGCCGAAACGGAGGTCCGGCGACCCAAGTTGTAGTGAGCAGGGAAGTCGTCGGGTTGGCGCCAGACGGGCAGGTCCGACGGAGCATCGCCGCCGAAGCCGCTCCACAACGAGGGCGCAGTGTCGTTCTTGACGCCGAAATGGCGGTTTGTAGGCGAAGTGATAGTATCGTTCTCGTCTTCCTCAACCAGCCTATGCATTGGGCCCGATTCAGATCTGCCTGAACCGCCAAACGGGTTTGCGTTCCCAAAAGGGCTGGTGAAACCTGTGCTCGACATTGTGGTGACGTTGATCCCAACAGATGAATTTCGTAAGGTGTGCCTAGCTGAGTCGAGAGCTGTTGTTGCCTTATATCAGACGAATGTTCGAATCAAATATGCGAATGCTTGCAGCTAGAACCGAACACTACCTACTGAGACTGGGGAAACGGATCCAAAGATGTTCTGTATCCGAACTTTATTTTATAATTCGCGAGCAAAAGTCGGATGGAGATTGGAGAGCCGAAAGAGACTGGAGCGTCTGTAATTAAACACGGGGCGTTGGAAGGTAGATCTTTGGCGCCTGGGATCACTTTATCAAATTAGCACCTGATTACCGAAAGAACAAGTACAGATCACCCGCATAGATCTTGACATCGGATCAAAGTGGATTTGCCGGACGGGAGATTGCGAAATTGACAATGACATGGCGCAGACAAGAGATCGGTCTTGGGACGACAGTAGTCCACACTCCATGTGATCTGTTTGACCACGAACCTATGCGACGAAGCGCACAGGTACAAGATGTTCGATGGCACAAAGCCAATGCTGATCAGAGCAAACAAGGTGAGACATGGCTGAAGAGATTAGGGAACTTACCTAGGGATCACCGTAAGCTGGTGTAGGATTGGTGGTATCGAGAGGTCAAGGTCGCAAGCAATCTCGTGGACAACAGAGTCTTGCGGTGGTCGCGAAGGCCGGAGATGGATGGATAGGTTTCAGGATGAAAGACGAGCGGAATTGCCGAATGGGCGATGGCAAGGGAGCAAAGACTCGGATGCTTTGACCAGCTCGTAGCCTGAAGCAGAACAGAAGACGGGAGGCTGTAGTGTGGACAAGGAAGAAAGGCCGAGGGACAAGACGGTTCGGCAAAGACCGCACAAGTTGTTCTGAGGTGGTGTCGCGAGTGCAATTGCGGTTGCGGTTGCGATCCGCTTGCAGTGGAGTTGCCTTGTAGCGACGCAAGAAAGAAGCGAGGCAGCTGTGGCGAGGCGTGTTGACCGAACGAAGCAGGCGGCGGGGAGCTGTGTGGGTGGAGGTGGAGGTGGAAATGGGAATGGAAATAGCAACAAGGCTCAACCACAGAAGACTGGAGAGCTGAGCACGACCACGGTAAATGAGACAATGGAGTCTTTCGTTCTAACTGTCTTTGTTATAAGGGCGAGAGAAGAAGCGTTCTGCTCTGGCACTTGTGAGGGGAGTGATGTGGAGGAGGTGAAGCTTTAGGTTTTGGCGGGCGGGTGGGGTGGTTGATGCCGTTCCCGCCCTACAGTGCGCTCGTTATCTGGGTTCTGGGTCGTGAAGGTGCTGGCGGTCGACCGTTGCCGTGCTGGTGTGCAGGGTTCCTTCTCATGCGATTTCCCTTCCCGGCCATCGCCTCAGCCGGAGCTTGGCCGTTAAGGTAAGGCCGTGTCACAGAAGGCTTCTGTAAGCCTTCCAGAATCAATTTACTTTCTGATTCAGCAGGCGGCACAGATTTGACCGACAGAAGCCACCCGACACCTTAGCTCCCGTCCTCATCTTACACGCAATGTTACAGTTTTGTCTGCCGTCATTCAATTAAAAGGTAATCCCCTCCTCCGTTCCCTGGTGGGAGCAAGGCCCACCCCTCTTGAGCTCCTTGCTGCTTCTCCACAAGTTCCGCTAATCTGTCGAATCCTTCTAGAAAACAAGCACGAGCCCTCATGCGGCTCTCCCTCTCTTCTTCCTTTGCTTCTTTTTGCGTCCCTGCGTGGCCTGTCCAATTGCCTGTCTCGTGTGTGCCAGCTCTCTTCTCGGGTGCCAGCTTGCCCGCATTGCCGGCCCTTCAGATGTTCTGTCGCCGGGGTTGCACATGTGGTTGGCTGTAACCTCATTGACCCGTCGGTTGTCTGACGTGTGAGTCTGATGCTGTCCTTCTTCTTCGGCTTCTCTTGCAGATCTCGGCACCCATTTCGAAGCGTTTTGCAAGCCAAAAACAGCTTCTTTTTGCGGGTGGCAACCGTCCCCGAAGACTTGGCGTTGCTTGTTAGTTTTATGTACCCAATGATGATCTCGATGCCGTTCGACAGCCGTTCAACTTTTGTCTCAACGGTTTGTTCTACGAAACCTAAACGAAGATCCAAAGCTCCGCACACACAACGGCAAAGAAGTGTCACGAGTGAACCCGGGTGAGATGATTGCGGAGTGTTTGCGTCCTCTTTGGTGTACATACAGCGTAGTGTCCAGTTGACCGGTCCCCATTAGATCAAGTGGAGTGGATGAGACATGGAATCTGTTGCAATCAAGATACTGATATGCAAAAGGCCGAGATACTACCCGGCGGCCGAGCAGTACGCACAAGACACACAGTTGAAATCATGGATTTTGAACTGAATGGTGAGCCTGGAGTAGCAGGACATGAACGGTGTGCAAAAAAGTGAAACAAAGAGGTTGGTGGCACGTATAGAGGCTGGCGGCTCACTCTGTGACTTTGGAGGCGTCTCTTTTGAATGACGATTGACGTGCATTCGCGGGGCTGCGGAGAATGGCTCGTGCGTCTACTGCCTTAGCGCCCCGCCAGGACAAGCTCTCACCCACTCACGTGAGACATCTCGTGAGACTGTTCAGTTCAGATGAAATCCGAGTGTGAAGTCAGACGTCGGATTTCTTAACGTGCCCCACTCAGAATTGGAAACACCCGGATCACAGCCTCCCTGCCAAGAGGAAGGCACGGACCATCTCGCATTGCTGCAGCGCCCCAGAAGGCCGAAGGGTCCGCGTCTGGGTTTGCAGCGATGGAGTGCAGTGGACTAGCGCCCGACTGTCAACTGTCGGGGTCGACCGCACCGTCGACAATTGCCCGCCTTCAACACTGTCCCTGTGCAGTTGTATGTGTTCCTGGCGCCGCCGTCCCATCATCAAACTTTTAAACGGCTTGAATTCCACTTGCATCAACGCAATCGCCCATCTCCTGGTCTTCGACTCGTTCCGACCTCTTGGCGACGACAATAGTTACTGGAATAACCCGATATCATGGCACCTCGCCGTCGCCGTGGCGGCCGCGATGGCTCCCAGGACGGCAATTCATCAGAGACGGATGCTCCCAAGAACCGTCCGCCCAACACTGCTTTCCGCCAGCAGCGAATGCGCGCCTGGCAATGTGTGCTCACACCGAAACTTATCGTCTCCATTTTCACCGTCCTCGCCGCTATCTATCTCGGCTTTGGCGCCTACTTGACATATCTCGCCTTCACTGTACTTTTCCCCCGGTTCCCTTGTGCCCCCTGTCACGTCTTGCAAAAGTGTCCGACCAACCGCTGACCATCTTGTCAGGTTCGAGATATCAGTATTGACTACACAGACTGTCTAAGAGATGCGCCCAAAGGAAATGGCACAAAAGCATCGATCCCACCCGATAATGTCAAGTCGCATTTCTCGTCATCCGCCCTGGCCGCGCACCCGAACCTAGACCCCAAGAAAATGTCGACATGGCATGTTGAGGAACAAAACGTAACCTTCGAATGGAGCGGCGTCACGGCCCCGAGAAACATCTGCGTTATCTCGTTCCCTATTCCCGAGGAACTCCCGGCCCCCGTCAGCTTCTACTACCACCTCGACAACTTCTACCAGAACCATCGTCGCTACGTTAACTCGTTCAACGCCAAGCAACTTCTGGGCGATGCCGTATCCAAGGATGTTATCGACGGCTCGACCTGCAAGCCACTGGACCTCGACCCTCTAGGAAGCGGAAAGGTCATCTACCCGTGCGGCGTGGTGGCCAACTCCATGTTCAACGACACCTTCTCCAACCCCTACAACGAGCAAAACTCTACCGACTACGTCATGTCCAACAAGACCGGCGACATCAGCTGGGAGGGATTGAAGGATCTATACGGCGAGACCACGTACTCGCGGAACGACATCGTCCCCCCACCCAACTGGGAGGCCGCCTGGCCCAACGGCTACACGAACGACACCAAGCTGCCTGACCTCAAGAACTGGGCCGACTTCCAGAACTGGATGATGCTCGCCGCCTCTCCCGACTTCCACAAGCTGGTGCGCAAGAACGATCACGAAGCCATGAAGGCCGGCAACTATCGCATCGAGATCGTCGACAACTTCAACACCACCGTCTACAACGGACACAAGTCTATCGTGCTCACCACCATCACCGCCATGGGCGCCCGCAACATCTGGCCAGGGATAATATTCCTCATTGTTGGCGGCATCTGCCTCATTCTTGACGTCTACTTTGTCTTGTCCTTCTTCATCTGGAAGCCCCGTAAGCTGGGCGACCCGTCGTACCTGTCGTGGAATCAGCCTTCGGCCGCTCAGGCGGGGTCGACATGAACGAACGACCACACACATACTTCACAAGCAAGTAAGACAAAACACAACGAACGAAGATATAATATAGACCCTAATTACGCTGTGCGATGGATGGCTGGTATGAATGGATGGATTGACTGGATGAAAATTCTTACCCGGGCGGGATGAGGTTGAGACGGGGGCTGGCTGGCTGGTCGAAACATGAAATGAGATAGAAGGGGCGGAAAGAGTGAAAGGAAGGGGATAAGAGAAGGAGAGAGAGAAAGAGAGAGAGAAAGAGAGAGAGAGGAGAGGTAGCACGAGCGTTGCGTGTGGGCGGTCCTAATCCAACATGGAACCGCCCCTTGTTGAGCTTTACCCGTTGTTGTTTTCAAAAAAAACTTCGCTGGGTTTTGTTCTTCAGCACGCGCTCACAGTCTTTTTGGGATATCAATAACTGAACGGCGTCTTGGGTTTGGTATAGTTTTCGTTTTACTTCTTAGGACAGATACATATAATGAGACCTGCGTCTCATCATCTATTAACACGTTTCTGAAAAACTGCCTGTTTCTGTTTTCAGCGCCCTTTCTTGACTTCATATCATACGACAGCTTCATGTCAAGTACTACTGTGCGTGCCAGCCTGTGTGAAAGAAGTAGTTCACAACTACCTACTTTGTTCATACGATTACAGTACCAAACAATAATTTCCCATTTGCACGCCAGCCAAATTTGCCCATTGGAAGAAAAAAAAGACTGCGCAAAAAACCAAATCCACGCCGACCTAGGAAAGAGGAAAAAGGGAAACTCTGGAAAAAAGCTAAACTTGTACACAAGCCCGATTTTGTATCCTTTTTCCCATGATACGCAAACTCACAAGGCAACAAAAGCTACCTAATTAGCCTTGTTATATCGTGAGAAAGAAGGGAAGAGTTTTGATCAAGAGGGGCCATTCATCTGGACAAAACAGCTGCTCTTGGTCATACCCGTAATCGTAGAGATGAAGACCAACCAAGTCAGTCCTCTATTTTCTCCGCTTCTTGGGTGCCGCGCGTTCCTCCTCGTCGTCGAAGCCGCTCTCCCTGTCACGCTTCTTGGCCTTCCTCTCCAGCTCATCCCAATCCTCGCCCTCCTCTTCCTCGCTGTCTTCCGCCTCATCGCTGGCCTCCTCGGAGGCGTTGGAATCGTACTCGGAATCCTCTTCGCTGGACTCGGAAGCGTCCTCCAATTCGCTCTCGTCCATCTCGAAGGCGCTCTCCTCTTCCTCCTCCTCGACATCATCGTCGTCGCTATCGTTCTGCAGGAAGCCCCAGCCGCCATCCAAGAAGAACTGATGGGTATTCGCAGTGACAGTCTTCATGATGACGCCCCAGTTGAGGTTGAGAGGACCCTCTGAGAAGGCAATGTCGGACGAGTCGAGGAACTCCTTGACGTCCTCCAGAGATTCGACAGGAATCGTGTTGATGTGGTATGGTGGCCTTGTGAAGTCTTTAAAGACAAACACTAGATCGAAGTTTTTGAGACCGAACTGGACGCGTTCCAGATGGGCGACTTCAATGTCCTCCAGGGTGATGACCATGAATGGAGGCTCGGTGATTTGGATGAGACACTCCGTGGTCGGCTGGATGTACACGTTACTGCGGAAAGGTACACCGTTGAAGCCAAGGTCACGGAGCGGCATGTCCACCTCAATGCCCTCGTTCCGGCCCGCTTCAGCAATCTTTTCCGCGAACGACTTGAACAGGCGGTCAAGCTCTGCGCGGCGTCGGCGTTCCTCCTGTTCAGCCTCGAACTCATCCTCATCGCCGTAACGATACTTGCGCTTCCTGTTGCCGGTCTCGTCGAACTGAATGTCGGTAGCTTCCCTGTAAAATTGAACATCCTTCGTCTTCTTCTTGTTTCCAATGATAATAGGATCCTTGAGGTGGATGTGGATGATCACGATCAACTCGTGCTGACACGGTTGGAAGAAGAGGTGGCGAACGTTGGAGAAGAGGATGTCCACGCGTTGCGTTGTGCTGAGAGGTGACTGGTAGCGAATACCGTTCTGGTGAATCTCCACCTTGCCAGGCACGCGCTTGCCCTCCATGGCCGGCCGGATGAAGACATTATCCAATACGGCGGGCCGACGGTCTGAGATTTGGTCAGTATGTTGTAATAACAATTGTTCCAGATAAGCGACTTACTTCTGATTTCAACGAGCTTGTCCTGCTCAACTACATCCTCCATATCCTTCTTCTCCTGCTCCTTCTTGACAGCGTCTCGTTTGAGGTTCGAGATTTGGTTTGCAATGTCGGCATATCTGTCGCCATCAGTTGATTTGAAAGTCAAGCTCCTGACGAAGTGCGCAGATGCATCTTCGAAGGGCTGCTCATCCTTCCGACCCACACCCTGGCCAGGAGACAAGAAGTTGATTCTCAAGAATGACCACTCGCCCTCGTCACTCTTGCTTGCGTTCTTGATGGTGTTAATGTGGAAGGGTACCGGCCTGCCCATGACAGGCAGCACTATGGTCGCGTTCTTTTGGTCAATGACGATGCCCATATCCTTGACCTTGGGCGGGAATTGATTATCCCGCTTGTAAGATTCGAAGCGCTTGAACTTCTTGATTTCGACACCGTTCTCATCAGCGGTGGACTCGGCGTACTTGGCCAAACCTTCCTTCTGCTTCCTCTGAGCAAGTTCCTTCTGATGCTCGCGACGTCTCTTGTCCGCGTCCTCGTCTACCGTCGTGTTACGCTCAGAGCGCAGACGAGTGCTGGTGATGTTCTTGGTTGCAACGGCACCCACCCTGGAGTCCCGCTTCTCCTTCTTTGGAGTGGGCTGCGCTTCTTCCTCATCTTTAAAGAAGAACGAGGTCGCATCAACATCCACAGGCGCTTCGCCAGTGAACACCACCGGCTCGGAGCTAGTGACACGGATCGTATCGGTGAGGATCAAGGAATAAATCTTGCTGTTCTTGTCCTGGGGGTTGGGGTTCTGAATATCACTGAAGCCGGTGGTGACAACCAGTGTCATGCCATCCTTGAGGGTGCGAGTGTTCTTGCCGTTAAGAATCAAGGTCGGATCCTTGTTCTCGAGGCCGATTCCAAAGCCGACATTCTTGAGGAAGTGCTTCTCAAGGTCGGGCTTCTTGGACCGCACAAAGCTGTAGGCCTTGTTGTATACATCCTTGACCATGGCACCATCCCGAATCTCCTTGAGAATGAGGTTGTGGACAGCAAGTAGGAACTTGTAATTGCTCTCTTGGGACTTGTTGGGGTCGACCATGAAGGTTCTGGCAATCTGGGAGCAGTATGACTTATATCTGAGACCCATAGCCGCAATGATGATTCCTGGGTGGAGAATATCATTGTCCGAATCAGCCTGCCACTTCAGATCGAATTTGCCACCACTTTGGACGATGGGACCAAGAATCCAGTCCAACTGTTCGGGATCGAGGTCAGCCGGGAGCTTCTGTCGATTGGGCAGCTCGACGGTCTTCCAAAACTTGTCGTCTTCCAGTTTGTTGAAAACCTTGTCGGCTAGCGCGCTGTGCTTGATCTTCTTGTCTTGGTCGAGGATATTGGACATTTCGTCGAGGAAGTAGGGGGTTAGGAGGGCGACGCAAGCCTTGGACGAGGTGCGCATGGCGCGAAGCTCGGTCTCATCCTTGACAGAGAAGGCGCCAGCAGACAGAGCCTGGGCAACGTCAACCTCCTCCACATCCTTGCAGTTATCGGCGTAGACCTTCTTCCATTCGTCGATAAAGGGGCCCTTGGAGGTGTCCTTGGTGAGGACGCCAACCTTCTTCTATAACAAGGGAGAAGTTTGTTAGAACTGCATTGAGAATTTGATGGGTGCCCAAGATATGATGTAACTTACGCCCGCGGCCTTGATGGCGTCCGTGATCTTGACGAAGAGCTTCTCGTTCTCGGCGGCATCCTTGCCTCGCACAAGGACCTCAACGGGGTATCTGCCGCCCTTCACTTGGTCGAGGTACTTGGCTATTAAAGTGTCAGATGGTTTATCGGCGTTGTTGGATCGGGAGCATCGAGCGAACCTTTCTTCTGGGTGGTAAGAATGTAGATGGTGTCGAGGGTAAAGAGCATGAGGGTCGTCGGGAACTCGTATCCTAGCAGCCAGAACTTTACGTAGAGCTATCAGCAGCTGTCTTTTGACTAACTAGGATGGCGCAACAGACGCACAGCCAGCGCGCGCCAAGCGTACTCTCCAGGAGGGCATAACTCACATGCATAGCGTTGTTCTTGTGGAACTCGGGGTTCTCGTCGACCTTGCCCATCAAAACGACGATGGAGGAGACGCCACCGAAGAGGGCGTCCCCGGAGCGCTTGTCGGCCTTCCAGGCATTATAGAAGTGTGAGACGCGCTCCTGAAAGACCTTGCTGTCGATTTTGATGTCTGCCATGATTAGCGACGGCACAGCGGCGCGCGAGTGAAAATGGCAGAAACAATCAAAACAGCAGAAGGTTTGTGTTTGGGTGAAGTCGTGCTTTTTGCGAGGGGCTGCTTGCTCTCTGGTACTGACGGTGGCGGCAGACACCCTTCAGGATGAATGAACAAGGCTACCACACCTCTCCAGCGGCACTGCTACAGTGCTTGCCAGCCGGGGTCCAGTCCCACTGCAGGCCAAGACACAAAAATTCCCGTGTCGCGCGTCGCTCACGTCACGGGCCACAGCTCTTGGTGCCCCTGTCCACTGTCTCGCGTTGGGATGCCTAAGAGGTTTTCTGTTATGCCTCAGGCAGCTATTAATCCGCTGGTTGTCACGGCAATGGTGGTATTCGTAAGAGCTGCAGAGTATCAGTTGGCAGTTTTAAAAGCCAACTGTGATGAATACGGGAGGATTGTATGAGGATGCAGTGAGATGAACGAAGAAGATCGGAGTGAAAGTCTTGTCGTTGTGACTTCCAACTGCTTGCGTTCCTGATGTTTCCAGGTCGAACTTGTACCTCTCTGTAAAAAGGTGCAATGCAGATGAAAGAGGGACGGACTGGAAACGGATGGGTGGGACTCGACAGGTGCGATTAAAGGTCTTGGCAAGGGAAGCTCTCGGGGACCTGGACCTTCCGAACTTCTTCCATTCCACTTCAACCAGAACTCTCCCATTTCGCTTTTTCCTTCGACATCAGATGAAGCCGATCAACTTAGACAATGCACCAAAATTATTGAGAAACGAGCGCCAGCCACAACTATCCACCAGTGTATGCATCTCGGAAAACCAGTGAGGGGCTTCGTTCTAAATTGAAACCATCTTCCTTGACGGGGCAACATCCTCCCAATTGCGACGTGAGACTGAACACCGCAAGACACCGCCGTTGAATGTAAAGGAACGATGAATTCCCGACTGGTAGCGTCAATGAATCGTGGAAGATGACGCACGATGCTCATCGAATTAATCACTTCGTCACGACTTGACGATCGTTCACTACAAATCCAACTGCTGTATTGCAGAATACTTCTCGCTGCTGTATCAATGGCCATTTGGGCATCTTCTGAGCTCTAATTCGGTAAACTCGAAACCACATATCGAAAGGACCAGACCACTCTGATGGAAGACCCGCGGCTGTCTGCCCAGAATCACCAGGGGGGCCCTTGTGCTGAATTCTCCTACGTAGGCTTGAGTTATGACGAGCTTCCTACCCAGCAAGCCATCCATCAAGTACTCACACGATTCTCTCCAATCCCATCTGGCTGGTGATTCAATCCGGTCCCTCAAGCGGAGCAAAGTGGTGGATCCACCGGAAGCCATTCGGGACGGCCCATCGGCTGCCGGTGCAGCGGCTGTCCCGCACGGACCGGAGCACGTCAGCGCCATCCGGCCCACTTCCCCAGATTCGGAAATGAAGAACGACAAATCTCAAAAAGTTCAAGGTCGTTTTCCTTCGTGGTGCAACATCACCACTCTCACATACACGAGTTGCAAAATCTGTACATAGGAAAAACGGGTCATAATAATAAGTCAAAATGGTTTGTGAACAGTTCCCATTAATCAAATGATGGTTTTCTCAGGCAGTTGGACTCCCATCGCGCATATTAGCTACTAGCTACACCCACTCTGCCAAACCCGCTTAGACTAACCCATTCTCCATCATGTAGGTCCACGCCGACGCTTCCAACTTTGCCGCCGACATTACCAAGGATGAGGCCTACCAGCAGGTTCTCGACCAAGCTGAAAGTCTCTTCTATGAGCAGAGGAACTGGGTAAGATGAAAATCCGAAGCCTGCTTGGGGAGCGATGTCAAAAGGATACGATGTCTAATAAGGTGGCCTGAATCATTCACATATATTAGGTTTGGTAAGTCAGCTTTAACTTCCCATTGAACCCCATTGCCTTTTCTCGGGGATCCCTCTTCATGATACACAAGGCGAATGTACACGAAGCCACTGAATTCTAACGCGACTCTTTCGTTTAAAACAGCAATTTGTCGAACTGCGCTTCACTCCTCTGGCACGCCTTCAAGTCGCTTCCTGCTCCGAGCAACCAGGTTAACTGGGCTGGTGAGTACTTGTTTGTTTCCATATTTGTTCAAGAACCAACTCAGCTTTTCTCCCTACCTCTACTTACTCAACAGGCCTTCTCTACCCCTTTCCTCTTTAAAACCCTCTACCTCTTCAAAACATCCTGTCCGATTCATACACTCTCTTCGTCTCTATCCAGAACACTCTCCTGCCTCTCAGAAGCACTTACACATCCACTTATCACATCAACTTCATCCCCTTGACCCCCCC
>RAOH01000431.1:0-26937 GCA_009804965.1 Neurospora sp. FGSC 26632 | reverse complement strand
GAGAATAAATACGGATACGTCGGTGTTAAAGCGATTCTTGGATAGTGAAAGAAAAAAAAAAAAGAAAAAAAAAAAAAAAAARAGAAATCATCCAACATCAATAGTTGTATCTCCGTATTCGAAAAACATGCCTGCTGTCCAAAGTCGTGATATATCTGTCCATGGTGTTGTTACTTTCAAAGAGCACAGACAACGGGCAACTGCCAGGGATGCTTCAGTGGACTTTAGCGGGGACAGTGGCTTACTACTTGTAAAGGGACATTTTGCCGGCCGGCAACTGATAACAGGCGTGGAAATCCTCCATTGGACATCACGTTCACAGCGGCGCGCGGCCTGCCCGGGGAAGCTCCAAGCTCCAGCAGAAGCTCCATTGCATCGCGTAACTGCAATCAGCCATTCACCATCCCACCATCCACAACACATGTATTATACCACATAGCGAACGGCTGCCGGTCAACTGCAACACGCATCTCGACACACATATAATACACCTATGAGAGTCGCCAATCACCCCCATTGATACGTCCCAATGCCTGTTGCCGGGGCCCGAGCCCTGCTGTCGGCGCAAACCTCATGTTGTCGCCGACTGCCCCGCGCCGTTGCCGGTTACGCTTCCGGCACGAATAGCTCCAGCTCCCTATCCCGTCGCCAGCATCTAAGAACCTTCCGCACCTCTGCGGCCTCTCTCAAAAACGACCCCGACTCGAACTCGAACCCTGCCGACGATAAGAAGCCGAGCACTACGTCGACCGAAGACGAACACAAAACACAACATAACAAGCCCGCTTCTACCACGACCACCACCTCGTCCGTGCAAGAGGAAACTTCTTCTGCCGACAAGAAGAATGCAGAAGAGTCAAAAGCGGCCGCCGATGCCTACAAGGAAGCGCTCACGCTCAAGGGGACGCGGGGGCGCCACCGGCCTGGAAGGATGAGCGCCGTCAACATCGAGAACAACGTCGCCCCGCAAGCCAGCAGCACCCCGAGCACGCCCTGGGTGAAGCTCGACCCATGGTTCATCGATCACAACGTGTCGCTCTACGAGGCGCGACCCATCGGCGCACCCCAGACCCTGCTCTTCCCGCTCGAAGACGTCGACCGCGAAGCCGTGCTGGAGCTGCTGGAGAAGAAGTTCGACAAGGTCCAGGTGACAGACGAGGACGTCAAGTCGTGGAAAAGCATGCTGGACGAGCTGGTCCGGCTGCCCGAGGAGGAGCGCGAAGCTGCTTTCGAGCAACTACCCGAGTCGTCCGGCCAGTTGCTCAAGAAGGCGCATGCGGCGCACAACACCGCGTTCCTACAGGCGCTGGCTATCGTCCACCAGACGGGCGCGAACCCGGAACATATAGAGTTGCTGCGCAAGCACCACTCTTCCAGGGAGGATGATATTGTTCGGTTGTTATGGTGGTCGGATAAGCCGCTCTCCGGAGAGGCACAGCGCTGGCTTGCCAACCTCCGCTGCGAAGCCCAGCCCGGCTCTGGGGCGCTACATGGCAGTCCTCTAGCCAGCAGGCCGGATCCAGAGTATCCTGTCTGCATGGAGCTTTTGGCCGCTATACGTGCCGAGCTGGTGGCGGATGTGGCGCGTGGAAGTAAGCCGCCTGATTATCACCGGCTCACGACGGTGCTCTCGGTGGTGAACCGCAGGGGTCGTAGTGTCGCCAACCATGTCATTGATGACATTGCCACCGATCTCAAGGCGGACGTAATACATCTGGATGCGTTTAGTCTGGCCAGACTTCTTGGAACACAGCTACAGCAGAACATCCACAATGTCCGGGGCTCGGTTTCCATGTTGGGATATGCCGCTTCTGAGATCAACGGAAGGCTTGCCAACCGGGACGATGCTGACTCGGATGGTGACGTGGGTGTCCTGCATGTGTCCATGCCGTCCAAGTTGCGGTCTCTCCTTAGCGCAGGCAAGGAGTTCGGAAGCACGCGCTCTGTCGACCCACGCTGGGAAGGACTGAAGATACAGAACACGCTCAAGGCGATCGTTAGGGCGGCTGATGCCAAGCGGTTTGCTCAGACGGGTAATTATGAGAAGCGTGACCTGATCATCCATCTGCACGACTATGTAGAAATCAGTGAACTGCAAGAAAGTTTGATCACCAGGTTACGAGACATTGTCGATGACTGGCATTTCGAGGAGGCGGCGCAGGACGGAAAGAAGATTGTGCTGGTAGGTTCTTCATCTAGTGATATGGACAAGTCGCAACACTGGCGCAATCATCTGGTCGAGCTCGGCCGTGAGGGCCATCACATTATTCCCTTCCATGCTTCCCCCTCTACCGAGTGGATGGACAGGAAGGATAACCTCTACGACAACATCAACAACATCAAGAGCATGCTGGAAGCAAGGCTGCTCACCCCAGCTGCCATTGACTTTGATGCTCAGATCAGGTTCCACGATGACCAGGTCCTTGTAGACGAAAGATACACCGATCTGTTCCATACTTTGTCGAAACATGTGTTTGACGTCCAATGGGTGTACCGGTTAACCTCCCTCCTGCTGGGCAGCCGGTCACCGCCTCCCAAGAAGTACGGTCTCGGCCACCTCAAATACGCTCTCGCCTTCATGAGCGACCGCGACAACCACTGGAAGGGCATCTACTCGGGCATCCGTCCTCCTTACTTCTCCCCACTCTTCCGCCAGAAGGGTGGCGCGAGCAACATATTCGACCAGCACATGCAAGACGGCGGCGACTCACCCACCTCGGGCTTTTCTTCCTCGTGGTCCAGCCAAAGCCAAAACACCGGCGACAACAAGGACTACGACCAGCACGAGAAGAAGCTTCTGGCCGGTCTTGTGAACGCCAAGGACATCCACACCACCTTCGACGACATCATCGTCCCCGCCGAGACCAAAGAGTCCCTCATCGGGCTCACCTCCCTCTCCCTCCAACGCCCCGACGCCTTCGCCTACGGCGTGCTCAAAACCGAGCGCATCCCCGGCTGCCTGCTCTACGGGCCGCCCGGAACCGGCAAGACCCTCCTCGCCAAAGCCGTCGCCAAGGAGTCCGGCGCCAACATGCTCGAAGTCTCAGCGGCCTCCATCAACGACATGTGGCTCGGCCAATCCGAGAAGAACGTGCGCGCGCTTTTTTCCCTAGCCCGCAAGCTCTCGCCCATGGTGATCTTCCTCGACGAGGCCGACGCGCTCCTGGGAGCCCGCCACAACAACCCCGGCCGCACCGCCCACCGCGAGACCATCACGCAGTTCCTGCGCGAGTGGGACGGCCTGTCCGACATGCGCGCCTTCATCATGGTGGCCACCAACCGGCCCTTTGACCTCGACGAGGCCGTGCTCCGCCGTCTTCCGAGAAAAATCCTTGTCGATTTGCCCCTTGTCGCCGAGCGCGCCAAGATTCTAAGGGTGATGCTCCGCGAGGAACAACTCGCCCCCGACGTGGACCTGGACGTTTTGGCAAAGGAAACCGATCTCTACTCGGGCTCCGATCTCAAGAACTTGTGTGTCTCGGCAGCGATGGAGGCGGTAAGGGAGGAGTGCAGAGCCAAAGAAGCGCATGATGCCGCCAATGCCGCCGCCGCCGCGCATCTTTCGGAGGGCGAGAGCGAGGGCGAGGGCCACCCCGCCGCAGCCCCCGCAGCCCCCGCTAAATACGAGTTCCCGGAGAAGAGAATCCTAACAAGGAAACACTTTGAGAAGGGCATGCGGGAGATTAGCGCGAGTATCAGCGAGGATATGGAGAGCTTGAAGGCGATTCGCAAGTTCGATGAGCAGTATGGTGATGCGGGTGGGAAGGCGGCGAGGAAGAAGGGGAGGAGGGGGATGGGGTTTGAGGTGGCGGGTGCGGGGAGGGGCGGGACGGAGGAGGCGAGGGTTAGGAAGGTGGTGGTTGTTGATGAGGAGGAGGAGGGGAGGGGGAAGAAGAAGATTCCCGTGTAGAGCAGAGGTAGGAAGATTGAGGGAATGGAATGGGATGGGATGGGCTGTGGAGGATTGTATAGTATGGTGGTATGTTTAGTAGGGGAGTTCAGGGTACATTTTTACCTACTACTTGTAGTATATAGTAAGTAGTTTAAGTTGTTACGTGGAAATGGTATGTATGAATCGCATGTCATGGCATATGGCGGCCGATGGTATGTATATAGATAGGTAAGGTAGGTATACCGGTACATAATGGAGTTTTTTTTTTTTTTTTTTTTTTTTTTTTTTTTTTTTTTTTTTTTTTTTTTTTGGTTTTAGCATTTGTTCATAGGGTTGGTTGGTTACTGGGGACTGACTGTATTGTATTCTAGATTGGTATGGGATGACGGATCAAAAGTGTGTTTGCTTTTTCTCGGTGCGGGGGCGGCCTGTGATAATTATCTATCTGCCTACTGCTACTAGACTACATAAGTGATGGTCAATAAGATCCGATCGATCCCCTTGTGTGGTTCAACACCGTTATCGATATACCCAAGACCGCTCGCTGCTGCTGCATAGCTCTTGATTCTTTGGTTTTGGTGTCTATGAAGGTTGAGTAGTTCCCGAAATCAGCGGTACCTCTATTCTCCACTTGAACACCGCCACGATTGATAGACCACTGCACATCGAAGTAGTTAGTGGCTCATGTTGTCATCAAGGGAGGAGGAGGAGACGTTACCTAGTGTCACACCCCGTCAAGAAACTTGTTTTTTTCTTATCTTTTTTCATCTTATTTTCTTTTTCTTTTTTTGTTTTTCGTTTTTTTTTTTTCCTCTCTTTCTCTGCAGGCTCTACAGCACAACATGCCACGACACATAGTCAAGTCGCGCCCCCCATTCCTTTCTCTTTCCATCACCGAATCTCTTCTTCAACTCCAGCTTCCAGTCTTACTACCTACCTACCTACCTCTACCTACCTACCTACCTCTACCTACCTCTACCTACCTACCTACCTACCTACCTACCTACCTACCTACCTACCTACCTACCTACCTACCTACCTGATACCGGAAATGGCTGGATTCCCAGCCATTACCTGTATCCGTGTATTATAGCTTAGATTAGCTGGGCTGTCATGGAGGCTTCCATGACCAGTCTGGGCATCCAGAGTGCAGTGCTCGGGCCACTCCGTGGCTCGAGCCCTGACTCTCTGCACGGCATATCCTTTCTGTGCAGACGGCTGGCTGGGACAGCCTCCTCCTCCCTTTTACATGATCCTTCTTTTTTACTATGACTTCCAGTATGGCTTCACTTTGTTGATCCTGACCGTACTGAAGTCTATTTCTTTCTTTTCCCGTATCACTACCTCTACCTACCTACCTACCTACCTACCTACCTACCTACCTCTACCTACCTACGCCTTTATCCGCGTCACCCAAGTAGGAATGGAGGAGAGATTGTTTCGGGGAGGGCTTTTACTAGATTGGCCTCTATCAATCTTCGGTTGTTATCTTCTTGGAAAAAGGAGATGGAGGGAGGCGGGTTTGTAGGTACCTAGGCTTGATGAAGGGGGCAGAGAAGAGATGAGTTGACTTTCTGCCCTGGGCTGGATACCTTAGGTAGGTAGGGTAAGCATTCATCCTTCCTGCCGCTCACTCAGTTCGTGCGCTGTGCTTCCCAAACTGCAGTGTGTGAAGCACTTGAACTGAAAAATTAAACACACGACTGGACGGGCCGGTCATCAAACAGAATCCGCCTGGTGAGGAAAGAACCAACCGCACCAACCTCCCCCCCTCCCCTTTCCAGCACTGCGCCCACCATCGTGATTCGGACCAATGTACCCTCTGTTAGTGAGGCCAATCCTTAAATATCATGGTAAAATTCAACGCTCTACTTACTACCCCTTCTAACAGATTTTGTCGAGTGGTACTTTGGTTTGCAGTGAGTGCAGCGGTCTCGAATAGAGGCAGATATCGGCTGGAATCTTCGGGCTTTTACGCTTGGATAATAGTATCTTTCATTCTTTGGACGGACGGATGTTAAACAGAGTCGCGAGTTACTTACCTACTTACCCACAAGTGACTAACGAACGACTGTGATGACTTCCGCACTCTGCGCCGCAACTTCCGCTTCTCTTCTCTCCGTCTTCCAAACGGGGTTGAGTCCATCTATCTATCTAAATGCTCAGGTGATCCAGTCGGGCTTTGCTTCTTCGGTATACGTACTATAGTTAAGTCTGTGGTTTTGATTCACGTCCACACTATACCCTGCCCACATAGTTCTATTCCCCAGGGCCAGGGGCAGGCAGCCTGGACTTTGACTGAATGGGTTGGGCGCAAGCTGCTGTTTGCTTACCTACCTACCTCCAGTCCTCCACCCCCCCACCCATACTTAGCACATACCAACGGGTACACAATCCTGTGCGTGTGGTCACAAGAAAATTCCCATGCAGTGTCCTCAAATCGGATGGATGCTGCACCCGATGTCCCTACCCAATCATCTATCTTCTCTTTCTTACAGTTTACCCCCCATCTCTCCAGCTTCCAGGCTACCCTAGCCCCAATCCCCAGTCCTCAGTCCCCTGACCTCCATCGGACCCCGGGATCGGTTGTTCCATCTTCGATGGCGGAAGTTGAGAGCAGGGTGGGAGTTTGAACGTTCAGGTAGCTAGCATGCGATGCGGTCCAGTCTCACGGGTGGGTCACGCCGTATGTACCTCTATATACGTTATACATATATATATATATATATACATTTATATATATATATATATAAAGACCAGACCAACAACCCTATTTATGGCCGGCCACCTTCGTTATAGTAAGTAATAACCCACGTAAGCGGCTGGCTGGCTCCCTTGTTTCCCTTAGGTTGTTTTCCTCCATCCATAATTGTCTGCTTTGCCCTTTCCATCCATCTTTTTTTACTTTGGCAAGGTAGGTAGGTACAAACACGTACGTGCCAAACATTCTTTTCTTTCTGTCGTGCCTTGTCTTCCTTATCTTTTCCCATGTCTGCCCGCCCCTAGTCTCATCTGTCTTCCACGTTTTCCAGCTCCTTGTCTAGCTTGTTTTCCAAGTCATCCTTCTCTTCCATGTCTTCCCCGTCTTCTGCGGCCTTCTATTCCCCCTTGTCCTCCATCCAGGTCGTCTTTCTCCGATGAGATGAGAGTCAAGCAACGGCCAGGCAGGAAAACCTACCCGAGTCGAGTTTGCTCACCCGACACCCAACACCCAACCGACCCTTGCAAGCCTCAACGGAACCGCCGACACGGGCGGGACGATGCTGCTGAAGTACCTACTGTACATAGGGGCGTCGCCCGATGACAACAACCAAATTCTTGTTTGCTTGCCTCCTTCCTGTCTTTGACAAACCCTAGGTAGGTACCTAGTCAACAGCAGCCGCAAGTAAACGTTTAATTTAATACCATGAGCACAGAGCCGGCGCCAGCCAGGTAGGTAAGGTAGATATGGAGAGCAGTGCCCGCCCGACCTTGACACGTGTGCCGCACGGACGGACATTTGCCGGACCCGAGCGGCGATGGTGTCACGTCGAGGTTTGCTTGCTTGCCTGGGTCTCATGATGATTGATGTTGGGACTGTTATGGGGGTTTGCTTTCATTGAGTGTGTGCGGAAGCGGTTGCTGGCGAGTATTATAGTAGGAAGGAACATGTTGAGGAAGACGGATGCCGTTGTTGCCTGTATCGAAAAGTGTCAGAGGCATGGTTTCATTCCTGCAAGTGCCCGCGAGAACTCTTGTAGGGGAGTCTTGCTTGACATCGTTAAAGACAATCACGGTAATCAAAAGTTGGGAACGATGAAGTGAGGTAGCGTAAGATGTATGTTGATTCTTGGTGCTCAACTAATTCATTTGCAATCCAGCCATTGTATGAATGGCTCCCCTTTGTTATAAAAAAAAAAAAAAAAACGCCTATCCTCCTGATCCGCCTGCCAACCAACCGCCACCGGTTTTAACCCCCCATTCTTTCGTATCATAAGAGTACAGTTACACTTTCAAAAGATAAGACATAAGGACATGAACGAAAGTTATGTATGATGATGAAGCCGCCTGCCTAAACCGCGCGCGCGCCTGCCTGTGAACCCCGCCACCATGAATGACCACCGATCCGATCCGAATCCGATCCATCCCGCCGAAAATGCTTTGCTTTGCTCCCCTTTAACACCCCTTTCCCCCTATTAACCATTTGTGCTATAATAGAGTGTAAGAAAAAGCAAAAAGCCGTTGACGTATGTTGAGTGTATAAGTCATGTTCATCGTCATCCCGTTTGCGGCATCTCCCATGAGTGTGCTTTCATTTCCGAAATCCTTTGCGTGAGCAAAGTCCCCCCACACACCAAGTCTATTGTATGTAGTAAAGACGCTAGGAAAAAAAAAAAAAAAATAATAAAAAAAAATAAAAAAAAAAAAAAAAAAAAAAAAAAAAAAAAAAACCCGCAAAAAGCCAAACGATAGAGGGGTATATTGTTGAAAACACAGACCGAAAACAGACACTAGGAAATTGGGTTTCAAAGCGAGAGGTGCCTTTAGGCCTTGGACGCAAGAGACCAGGTGGTTGCTGTGCCAGCACCCTCTGCCCTCGGACCATGGGCGAACATGCGGTGGAATAGATTGCGACGCTCTCCGCCAGCACTACGGTAGGTGAGCTTGACAAGAGTAGCTTCGTCCAATCCAAAGTCCTCCAGGCAGATCTGCGCGCCATCGGCTTCCAGCTTCTCGCCGCTGTAGGCAGCTTCCCAGCCATAAGGATCCACGGTGGGAGGCTTGAGATACTGATCCTGAGAGTGATCAACAGCGAGGAACTTGGAGCGGAGGTTCGAGGCCGAGACAGTGCGGAGCGGGCTGCTGGTAGCGGGCCTGTTGGTAGCCGACTTGTCACCGATGACTCTGGGGGTGCTCGAAGCTGCCCTTCTAACTCTGGGGCGAGTAAATCGCCTTGCGACGCCTTCAGGCGTCGTCTTGATATATGGCGTATAGCCTTTTGCGGCCATGCCATCCTTGTGAAGCCTCCCCTCGTGGCCAGCATCTTGATCATTACCGGCCATTGGCGACGGAATATGCTGACCGGGGGTGGACTCTTCCCATTGGCCCAGAAGGGGGGATTCCAACTTGACATCTGCTACATCCACCATGGAATCGTCCGTGTCGGTAGACTCGCCCGAGGTGGTAGGATAGAGGCAGGGGGAAGAGGGGGCTCCATCAAGAGCTGGCATGACCTGTAACCCCTATAAGGGGTTGCTGGTGCTCTGTCTGGCATCAGACAGACCGATTTCGTACCCATATCCAGCAGAAGGGACGCTAGTGGTCTGGGAGCGCTTGCTGCGGCTCTTCTTTCCCAAACCAAGCTTTTCGCCCATCTTCTTCCAGCCGCTGGTGTGCATGGCCCTGGAGATACCGCTGGGGGAGGTGCCAAAGGTCCAGTCTGAGCTAGGCGGTGTGGTGGGTGGCGTCATGGGCTCGTTGCCAGAAGGATATCCTGAACTGCTGTCATCCGTGAAGCCGTCGATAGGTGAGTCGGCCACAGTTGATGAGGAAGCCGATCGGCTGGAGGGCTCGCTCTGCCACCCCAAGGTGTGCAGAGGAAGAAGGCCGCTGGCCTTTGATGATCGGTTCGAGTGCGGGCCATCATGGCGAGGAGGAGGTGAGGCCCCACCATGTGTGCGTCTGGGATCGTGAACCAGGTTGTTCCAGTACGAGCGGGAATGGGAGTAGGAGTGAGAGTGAGAGTGGGAATGGGAGTGGGAGTGGGAGTGAGAATGTGAGTGTGAGTGAGAATGAGTAGGCTGAGTAGGGGCAGGCTCAGGCTGAGGGCTAGGTGCTAGTGACTCGAGGAAAGGTCCGAGTACCGAACCATCCATGAGATCATAAGTGTAAGCCACTGCTTGGTCGAGCTCCGAGGGGCACGGCGGTTGCTCAGCGCAAGAGAGCTGCATAAGCCGGTCGCGGACGTGAGCCGGAAGGTTGACCTCGTGGCTGCTGTTGGGCCGGATATAAGCATTCATGAGCTTCTCCCATAGAAGTCGGAGCTGATGGAGGCCGTCATGTGTGGGGCGGCATCTCCCGAGCATGATCTCGTCATACGCCTTGCGATACTGGTCAGCGCCGAGGGTGAACTCGAGCGTCTCGAGACAGTGGTTGTGAGACAGGAAGGCGAGGAAAGCGCCAAAGGTATATGGTGGGGGCGCGGTGTTGGACAGAATGTCTCGCAATGAGGGTGGCGGTATCGCCATGGAGGTAGGTCTGGATTGGGCCATGGTGGAATCGGTGTCGGAGTCGTCGTAGTCGGAGTCGGCGCGGGAGGTGGTGAATCGCGCTGACTTGTAGCGCGATGGGCTGATGCTCAAGCTTCGTAGCCGCGCTTGTGGCATCCTTTCTATACCTAAGCGATAGAGCAAAGCTCTCGTGCAGCCAGAAAAGGACCAGATACCGGGAAGCGTCGTCACTCCATTCGGTCGTCAGGTCTGTTATATACAGGCCGTTTGCCTAGGTGCAAGGGATGCAATGTTTTGGAGTGCGCGGTTGGCCGACACCCGTACAATGCACGTAACCTTTTGGCTCCGTTGCCGGCCTAGTAAGCCAATTGAACAGATCGGGAAGCGGCAGGTCTCGAAGTCGTCGACTCGTTCTGGAGCAGGATCGTAAACCTGTCTGTCTCTTGTGTCTGTATGTTTAAGCCAACAACACGAGATGCTAGGCAACACAACAGACGCTCGTTAAAAACCCTGTCCCTGTCGGTTGATGCTAGTGGTGATAATTGTCGTCGGTGATGTTTGTCGTCGACGAATTTCGTCGTCCAAATGATCCTCCCACACAAAGTTGATGAATTTCCAAATGACGTCTAGAATCGGAAGTGATCGAAAGATGGTGTCGCAATCGAGAAGAATGGAATCGAACGACTAATAAATGAGTGCGACTGAAAAGAAGGTGTTGTTGATGTTGTGTTGTAGTGCGGTAGAGGCAAGGTGCAGGTGAGGTGCAGGTGCAGATTGCAGAAGACTGGAAAGGTGCGACAGATGGAATGAAATGGTCGGTCGGTGGAGTCGATCCAGTGAGGTGACTGAGACGGTGTTGACGATGATGCGGCTTTGCGAGACAAGTGGAAGTGAAGCCAAGGGTTCGGTTCGCCGCTAAGGTCGTTGCGCGCGAAAGGATTGAAGACTGTTTTTAAAAAGGGAGGGTGGGATGTGGTCTGTACAAAAAGGGAAACCACAGCCAGGAACCGTGGTTGACCAAAAGGACGAATGACGACCGAGTCTCGTGTTGGTGGGCAGTGGTCCCAGAAGAATGGAACCTTAAGCCAAAAGTTCCCGCCATGGGGCGCTGGGCGCTTCCCACAGAACAAGGTTCGACCGACCACAGGGGTCCTCACAAACAAAGAAGCACCCGAAAAGCGGCGGCCCCAGGAGTGCCAGGTCGGGTCCCAGCGCTTTGGTGCGAGGCGGCGGGATGACCGCTCGGCGTCAGTTTACAGGCTGCTGTCAGCTGGCAGCAACCAAAAAGTGCCGTGATCTTTCTGCGCCTTCTTCTACAAAAGATAAATCCGAGATTGGATCAAGCAAGATTGGTAGATCCGGCTTGGACATTCTCAGGAAGTTGCGTTGAATGAGATTGGATTGAATGGCCTGTGCCTCTTTGGCTCTCTTCTGCACAAGAAAAGGGAGGAGCCTCTTGGCCTCTGCTAGGTGGTCGGCAAGCAAAGAGCCGGGCCACTAGCAAGAGGCCAGCAACAAGTGACCACCTGCAGTGAGTGACCAGCACCCTGGACGTCCTTGGTTCTTGGAGATGTGGGTGCGGCAACGACCCCTGTCGTCTCTGCAATTCGCTGCTTGGGGGAATATCTGCCCAGCCAAACCAGCTTCTCGCACCATCCTTCGGCTACCCTTGGACCACGCCCTTGCCAGTCTGCAACCCCCTGCGAAAACCCTGCAAAGCCCTGCCACCTCCCGTCAAGGGGATTCATTCGGCCAGTTGGCTCTGGAGACATCTTGAATGAATGATGGGTCTGGGGTCCTCTGTGCAGGAAAATGGTCACTGATAAGGACGGCTCCTCCTCTACCTCCATCTCCACCGTCTACCCCGTCTTCGGCCGTCACGTAATTCCCCATTTTTTTTAGTGTGAATTCGCTTGACTGATTGAGAGTTGCAAGTTGCTGACCACGAGGCAACCGTTTGGCACTTTGGGTAAGTGCTCTGACTAATCGCTAGCCAGCGTCGTATTAAAACTCCGTGAGAAGTCAAAGGGCACATCCCATCAGCCATCAATCACCAGGCTGGCTGCACGCGGTCAAGTGTGAACCGAGGGAAGGGTGGGGGCAGATGCATTGCGGCCTAGAAACATTCTAGAAGCCTTCTGAAAAGAGAAGAAGCAGACGACATTGGACCAACCAGAGAGCCTTAACGACCACTCCACCGGCCCCACTGGCGTACATTTTGGATTGGTGGGCTCCTTCGCAACCGCTCCACTTGTGATAAAACGATGCTAATTGGATTGTCGCTCTTACTACACCGCAGTGTTCCGACTGTCGCTCCCTTTGTCAAAATGACCATCACTCTGTCAATCTCCAAGACGCGCCAACCAAAGACCAGGGGCATTGCGCTACCAAGACGCTACAAGGCCACCTTCGTCACCACCATCCCAAGCCGTGTTCCGGCTGCTGCTGCTGCTGCTGCTGCTGCAAGGTGGATGCAGAGGCCGTGATACCCAGAGAACACCAGAAAAAAAGGATGGTAGGATGGAAGGCCCTTGGAAGCACTTTGGAAACATGCGAGTTACGTCGCTACCAAATACCACTTGCCACGCTTGTTGCCTCGTCTCTGTCCGTCTCTCCCCATTCGCCAGCCACCAATATGCGATGTGCACATGTACCTCAGATTGGAAACCAGGTGTCACAACTCCGATCGTGTGCTGCCTCGTGTAGCACGTAATTCCCCGTAGGTAAAATGTAAATTTCCATTTCTCTCACCATGTCAACAAAGTCGAGGCTTTTGGTTGCCGTTCAATGTGGCTCCTATCTCCGATGCCCGGTCTTTCGTCTCCTCGGCTACATGTCGAATCTCCACTTGCTGAGGTTGATGGGTTTTGTGGTGCCTCAGCCTCGACTCCGCTGGTCTCGACACCTCCATAAAACGGTCTTCAACCGAAACACCCCATCTATCCTTCGGCTGGTAATGATCGATAGTGTATTTCTCGGTTATGCTCCGTGGTGTTTACCTAATACCCGACGAATGTCTTTCTAAAAAGATGACTTTGTCCTTTACAGACACAGTCAAAAAGTCAATCTCGATATCGTGAGACGCATTGACGAATGGTCCAAGCGAATGGCGGGCCCGCGTTCGACGATCGAGTTCACGAGTCAGCTGAGAGGAGGAAGGACCCTGATGAACTCCTGCCCGACCGAACTGGCGGAAACGAGTTTTGTATAATCGATACCGAACTGGCCGAGATCTCAGGGTTTTGCCCGGTTCGTGTGTCGCGGGAACGATGATCGCTCCAGGGCTTCGACGAAGAAAGGGACCACATCAGCCAACTTTCTTGCACCTCATGCCAACATTCGAAACCTCATGAGTCCTCGGGATCTTCATTCTTTTTCAGCGCTAGGCCAGGCGGCCGCCAAAACTCTATTCTCCACAGCCCACATGCCTCCCTGGAGAGTTGACATCAGACGAGAGTTGGTTTCGGTATGTCACGGTTTGCTCGGAACCCTCTGCTCTTCTCCTCCAACGAACCAAAGCCAAGAGACTGAACCATGTGGTGCTATTCGGCACCAACCGTGTTTTTTTTGGGGCTTTCCGCGCGCGGCGGCAATGTAGAAAAAGCGGAAACTGGCATTCTGTCAAAAGGTATCGGATATCGGCTATTCAGCCCAGCCTTGCCCAGCCTTGACAAACCTGACAAATCTCAACAAAGCGTCCGGTTCTCACCGAGAGTTTGGAGCCTGCTTGAAGTAAACAGACAGTCTCTCCTTTTTTTACACCTCCACCATAATAGCCGCTACACAAAGGTAGGAAGCTAAAGAACAAAGTTTCCTTTCTTGTGGTAACCGCGCGCTCCCGTCGGCGGCGGCAGTCGGGCCGGTTAACTCGCTTTTATTTCCCTAACCTGGGCCTCAATAGGAGCCGAATAACCACGCCGGAGCAGTCCTCACGGCTCACGCCTCGGTAGCCCTTTTTTCCACATTCCCATGAGCCGTCAGCCGAGAGATAACGGACACAGTTACAGGTTGGGAATGGAATCAAACCCACACCAAGAGCGGAGAAAAGAACGAAAACGAGACAAAAGTCCTTCACTCCATTCTTGGCATCTCTACACTAGCAAGTTAGCATCTCTTGGTAAAGGGGTAGCATAGCCGGATGTAACTGACCACGGATCGCCAACATGGTTGAAAGAAAAGAAGAAAAAAAAAGAGTCAAAGAAAAAAAATAAAAAATTTCTTCCGGCAACCAGTCACCCCCCTCTACACTACATGCGGCGGGCTTCGCGACTTCGCCTACAGCGGGCGAAGGCATGGCGCTATAGCAGCGCTATAGAAGTTGCCCTTCTAGAAGAACCGCCAACTGTCCATGCCAAGCGCTCACAAGACTGGTCTGAACGGAGCTGAAAGTTCGCTACGTCCGAGAAAGAATCAAGCCACAATCTGTCAAGGGAACCGTCAAACAAAAGTTTTTTTTCCTCTTGTTCGGCGCTTACAGCCGAAGAAAACTTTTTTCATGACCGTGATAGCATACCTAGCTGCATTTGGCTTTGTAACTGTTAATGGCACGATACCAAGAAAATTAGGAGGTGGCGAATTTTACGTCGTACGTTACCTAACGTCAAAAGAAAATAGTTCCCGACTTCCCGCAATGGAAGCCCAGTTGTCCGTTGCCGTCTGCCAGTGTAAGCGCCGCCATTCCACTTGTGTTAACCACCTCCATAGACTCAAAACAATCTACGACATACATACATACAGTCGTACGGGCGGATTGACAAGACAGGTTTGTGTGTCAAGACTCCAAGATCAGGCACACACACATTACCTTAATCAAGCTGACTGGAGTGGAAAGACAGAGAAAACGAATGGTTGGGATTGAGATTTCAGACTAGACAGGCGTTCAATCTGGATGTATGTTGTGCAATACCAATGGGGACAGGATCAGGACAGGATCATTCATCATCGTAAAACTAGCAGTGACTCGATAAGGTTGTGTGTGGTGTGTGTGTGAGAGAGAGATATGAGATCTGTTTCTGCAGTTCCAGGTGCCAGGTGCCAGGTCTCGCCCTTGATTGATGGTCGCCTCTCGCGAGACCTATTCATCATCAACCAATTACCGTCATTGAATGCTACGCCGCAGCAACGGCGGCGGCAACCGACAGTCTTCTAGAATTTCCACCGAACAACATCAATCGCACCATCTTACGTTTTTTCTCCCGCTCTACACTACTCTACATACTTCCCGCCCCTCTTCCGTCGTGTGTCATCATTCAGGAGACGACAGGAGTACAGTACATAAAAAAAAAAGAGGGGCCGGGGCCAAAGAGAGAAGCAGAGAGGGTTGTTACGCAGCGGGAGATCCGCAACAAGTAATTCCCCAACAAGCGTAGGTAGGTTAGGTTGTCATCCGTCACACACACGCACAGACGGCCACACATTGCACAACACACTTCAAGCGAGCAACAACCACCAGTCACTTGCGTGGGACAACAATGTACACACACACAGCACACACAACCTGGTATCACGCCGCCCAATCTAGGTTGTGGTTGCTTCTGTCTCCTTGTTCCGTCTGCAGTGTATGTAAGTCGTGTTACTGTATCACTCTGTGATACACTGCTGAGGCAGGATAGGCGGTTTGGGAAGGGGGGGGAAGAGAGTGAGTGGTGTCTCACCGCAGGAGCAGTGCACGCATATACCTACCTCTACACTGTAGCACTGCAGCAGTAAGGTGAGGTGATGATTCCTGAGGACGGGAGGAAGGAGGCGACCGGTACTTGGAAGGTAAGGTATGTACGTAAAGTATCGTACGAGATGGAAGCTATATGGAAGTGTTGTATATAACGGGTGATTTCTTTGTTCTCTTTTTTCTTTCTTGTCTGCCCTGCTAGCTGAGTCTGCCTGTTCACCTACCTAGGTAAAGAAAGTGTGTGTGTGTGTGTTTTCCGGTTCTGCCCGCCCGCCCGCCCCGTCCACGGCTGGCCTTCCAGCTGGAATTGTTTGCATTTATCGTGCACCCGTGCTTGCCAGTGATATATTATTAATTTTCCATACTGAAAAAGTCAAACATACCAGGGCAATCTAGACTCACTGGCTAATTGCACGCCAATTGCACGCCAATTGCAAACGTACCCGAAGGGAAGGAAAGTCAATCTGCCACGAGGCAGACACGCAAAAAAAAAAAAAAAAAAAAAAAAAAAAATTTTAAATTTTTTTTTTGAATGAGATCTGGAAATCTGGAACCACTATTCTAGGGAGCGGACGGTTGGCGCGCGCGGCGCAAGGCCACGCTACCAACAGGCTAACATACACTTATGTACAATGCCACGTCGTCCGAACTCCGAACCATGTTTCGGTTTTGTTGGATGCCCGCTTATGTTATCAAGATGGGAAATAGGGAAATAATTTCCGGAAGTCGTCAGTCAGACAGAAGAAAGAAGAGGTCCAGTGGCTGGCTGTGCCGCCTGCCTGGCTCATCAACCATCCATTGATCTATCTAGATTATAGACCCCCGAGATCGGGCGACCACGCCTTTTTTTTTTTYGTGTTTGACTGCGGCCAAGGCGCTTGTCAGGTAGACTCTACATTGTTCCACCTGCCTCAAGGAGCAAGTTGAGCGACGGTTCGGGGATCAAAGGAGAAAATCTTTCCTGGATACAACGTGAAGTGGCTTACTTAAGCGGCGAGCGAATTGTTGGGTTGAGGTTGATAGTGGTGTTTGAGGCTCAGAAGACGGCAGCTGAAGGTACCTAGAAAAGATGACTGCGTCTGGGATGCCATCTTTGCCAATGATCATCAGCATTCGTATCGAAGCCAGAGGGGACCAGTATGCGTCCTTTTCCCTCCATTTATTCTGTTGAGTTCGCGAATTCTCGGTCAATAACGTCGTCGTCGTCAGTCTTCCCCATCCTTGAACTTGATGGAATCATGGAAGTTTCTGACAACCCAACAAACCGAACATCGGATGATACACGTATGAGCGCGCACGGACTTGGCATCAATGCATGGAAGCCTTGTCGTTTTTTTTTTTTCGCCTTCCATCCCATCTTTCCATGAACATCTATCCATCGTTCCCGCATTGATGCGCAGCTGGAGAAAGCCCACTGAGCCACTGTTCGTCAATAATTCCCAATATTTCCAAGGATTCTAGAATCCTTCCTCCTTGGGTTTAGACCTGGCGGAGGAGTTTGTCGATCCTGTGGCATGGCACCCCGCAGTTTTGAATGACCCCAGTTGTTTTTTTTTCCCCTTCGTCACTCTGTTCACAAGTGAGGTGACGTTCGGACATCGGACATCGGGTCCTTCACCCGTCCCGGACATTCACGTCATTCATCACGATCAATCGATTTATCTGCCGTGAGATGACATTGTCACCTTCCAAATCCATCAGGTATCTATCACAGGCAAGCATAAACACCCATGTGATGACTGTGATTGACGGCAGAGACACGGAACTTGCCTAAATTGATATTGGAAGGATCATGAAATTCTCCGTCAAATAAAAAGAAAGAGCAAGAGAGATAGATAGATTATTGCCTGTCACTTTTTCGGTCGGACGCGGCGCGGAACCAAGCAGCAAGCAAGCCACACTGCACGCCGAGAGTGAGAGACTGAGATTCCTCCCTTGACAGAATCCCGTCTCCGTCCCGTCGATGACTGTTGGTTCCCGTCTGTCTGTCACGGGCCGTCGTCGCCGTCGTCGTCGTTTGTCTCCGTTTTTTGCACTCAAGCTGTCAGTCAGTCAGTCAGCCAGGCCTCTTTCCGCTGTCATCGGATGCGGTCTCTCTTCCGTGTTATCGATTGGCGATCACATCTGACTATATCAACGGAGCCGCCGGGGCCCGGGGTCCGGGGTGTCTGTCAGACTTGTCACCGCTCTAAAATCATCATCGGATGAGCAGGAGGCCTTAGCTTCACTTCTTTGAAGTCTTTGATTGCGAAGTAGCTGTTTCCCCGTCTGTGCTGACTGTCAAAGCTCCAACAAACGCCCTCACAACCAGCCAGCCCTTGTGTCCCTCCGAAACATTCGCGACAGGACGGAAATTGCCGTGGAGCTACCCGTTTGTTCTTCGCGGTTGATAATTACATCAAAGCACAGGCGGGATGAGAAGTCTGGAGCTTGGGCGCCCATGGGTCAAGAGACCGAGGTTGGTGAAGATGGGAAGTGCCGTTCGATTTTACCCCGCGTGTGATATTATGATTGTGAACGGACTCCCGTCGGACTTTTTGATTGCGCAGTCCGTGCCCTGCGCTCACTTGAATGTTGTAAGGGAAGTTCCGTGTCTGAGAGTCGTTTATTTCCGTCCGGTTTCATCCAGATCCACGATTTGGTGGCTTTTGGTTCTTGGCGGTTTTAGAGAGTGATCGTCGTCGGTTGGTAAAAGACGGTTGGAAACAATAAGATGAATGTGAGGGAGTTGGATGTCATGATTAGAACTCGTATCCCGGTGCTGTGTTGCTGTGGCAGCGTGCGATGATGTTAATGTTGACAAAACTTCGAGATGTTGAATGCTGCCCAGGGGCGTCGACGTCACCAGCTGTACCGTTATTGTTAAGGGTGCTGCTGCTACGCTTGTAAATGGGCGCCCTTTAGGCTCCGCCTAGGGCAACAACGCGCTGACGTGCAGGTCCCCAAAAGTTCCCCTCACGGAAGCCTCGATCCACTATCAACGTTGTGCCAACGTCATGTCACGAATCCTAGCGAACTGTACTCAAGGTCGGCGAATGTGAAACCTCGAGTCGTCGTCGCTGAAAATGTCAACTGCTATAAGAGATAACACCAAAACGGCCGATCATGCCTTGGGTCGATGTGGCTGAACAAAATCCTTGGCTGTCTTCTGAAGATGAAGGTGCCTCTACATCTTCAGAATCCCCAGCGCTTGTTGTTTCTTCCGGGCCAGTGGTCGTGGATACGGCGCCAACGATCAAGGAAGAGCCTCGTGGTGTTGTTGTCTTAGAGATCCCCTCTTCTTCTCCATCGCCTATTTTTAAAGGGGAGGACAATGGGGGTCAAGATGTTGTTCCCGAGTTGTTGCCCGGTACACACCTACCAGCCCCCATCGCCGTGCCTAATGGCCGGGCTGCTGCTTCCTCACATTCATCTCCGAAGAGACACTCGTCAAGCGAGAGTCTCTCGCCGGCTCAAACAGAGGACAATGGCATTGACGACGACGAAGACGGTGTAAGTCTGTTATGGCGATTTGGACTCTTCGACCGCATCGCAGCTAACTTACCTGGTTACAGACCGAACTAAAGGGTCCTGTCCGCGATCCACCTTGCTTTCTATGTGTCACTAACTCAACTTTGCGTGGTAAGGGTGACAGTGTATGTTATCACCCTGCTATTGTCAGACATGGGGAGCGGGCATGCGTGGGTTGTCGCAGGTATTCGAAACCTTGCGATCCTTCTCCTGACTTGGTCGTCCAAGCTTGGAAGGTTTGGAAAGCAGAGCGTGGGGAAACGGTTGCGGCTGAGAGGGCGTTGAAAGCCTTGAGAACAATATGCGCTGCATGTCGCAATCTTCGACAGCTTGTCAAAATGGGAATGATGCCCGAGTAAGTTCGCCCGGCCACGTGCCCTCATCCGGATCTGTTTGGTACAATCGATTGACACAGCCTATCAATAAAAGCGCTACAGTGGAAACACTACTATCCGGAGGCGATCTCTACCCCGAAATCGACCAAGGTAGTTCCCTGCCTGAAGGACCGTCGCGAGCTGAGTTTACTGCTCTGATGAGACGGGTGAAATCCCTGGAGGCAAGCCTGCAACGTCAAAACGTTCTTCGAGGACATTCAGGAGCAAGAACAAAAAAAGCCGGACGCCGCAAGCCTGAAAAAGTCAAGAAGGACGAACCCGACTACGAGGATGAGGAGAGCTACGATGAAGAGACTGAAGACGAATGGTTACCGTAGCCGGTCACTCTAATGAATCTGCAGCTGCTTCATCTCAGCACACTTCATCACAGTAGTATTTTCTCTTCATCACGTCCCTCTCACGGGCTTCTCCGCCAAAAACTCCATTCCCTCTACGTCTTAGMAAAAAAAAAAAAAAAACCACTTTGGCTGGGGGATCGACAACCGAGGCGTATCCACCAGACTATATTTTAGCTTCAACTCCAAAATTCCTTCAACTCCACCGGAGCCAAGTTACTAAAAGTCTGCTTTGGGTTAGGTTGCCGAAGATGCTCCATTATCAGTTCGACGTTTCCGAAAGGCAAGGCTGTCAAATGGAACCCTTCTGGTACCCCAGATGTTGAGGACCCTACGGTGAAGTTACGGAGACGTAACTGATAACGGACGAGAAACACCCCCCACAAAACCCCCAACTTCAACGACAACCCTCGGAAAGCACGATGTCAGGGCACGGACGGCGAGGAGCCAGAGAAGAGGGAAGCATTCAGTATGTAGGGTGTCACTGTCACTGTCACTGTCAGGGTCTCCAGGGAATAAGAAGAAGAAGAAGGAACGGACGATTTCCTTTGTGTAGAGGTAACGTTAACATAACCAGGCCCATCGAAGCTACAGTACCTAACAACCACCCTAGCTGGGTCAAGAGGGGGCGCTCCCAAGAGCAGCAGCACACATTTTGTGATTTGAAGGCATTCCCACTCCCAAACCACCCACACTTTCTCTCTTTGGCATCACTGGCGTCGCCGCGGCACACTTGGCAAAATCAGCATATCCTCGGCTCAAAGGCGCCGAACAAGCCATCTAATTTGCTCCACGACTCTCTCTCTCTATCTCTCTCTCTATCTCTCTCTTAGCCTTTTCTTTCCCCTTTCCCTTCCACCCGCATTCTCCTTTAAAAGTGTACCGAGACTCTGCTAAGCTCTCTTCACTCTAGGTAGAGTGACGATCCTAGCTGCTTGATGTGGTCCCTTCCTTTGATGTCCCACTCCCTTCCCGAGATGAGTGAAGGTTGCGATTGGTTCATCATTACGATGGAGCACCCTTGAGACAATCCAACGTGGAGCGAGACGAGCCGATGATCATGAGCAGCACCCAACTGACTGACTGGAGATATCGGTAAAATGTGGAGACCCCAAAAAAACGAAAGGGTTCAACCGATATTGAATGTGTGTGTTTTAGTGCAGTGAATCAAAATGATTTAGTGAATGGCATAAATCCGAAAATGTATCTCCGTACCGAGCGATAGGGGATCCACTTGACCTTCACCCAAGTGCCCCAAAGAGGGTCACGGCAAGAGGGGACTCTACACTACACTACACAAGCGAGGCGGGGACTTCTAGAAGACCCTGGGACTAACTGGCTAGCTCGGCTTGCCTCGGTTGTTGCCTGCTTGGTTTGGTTCAGTTTAGTTAGGTTGTTGTCGGTTCAAGGGTTGAGTCCAACCGAGCACTCAATTCGAGTGTCATTCAAGTACACTAGATTCCGAAGGCGGACGGACACACGGATAATCGATAAATAACTACCTGATAATGAAGAATAAAGGGGCACGGCTAAGGACACGATGAAGTGGGTCTTAAAAGCGTGACGTGTGGTTGTGACATGTGCTATAGAAGCGTGCATTCCGGCCGAACAGAATATAACCCCATCTTTTGGTGGCTTAGCGGATTGGCAATGCACGCCCTCCCGTGACACGTTGATTATAATCCCAGACTAATCCATCTTAGCATTCTACTTTTATCTCGGCCAGTGTCATGATGCATTTGTTGCTGCCCGTTCGTTGTAAGTATCTTCCGAATTTGCACGAATGGGAAAGGGAGAAGAAGGTTGTCCTAATCGCTAGAGGTAGCAACCCGCATGTTGTCATCCGCATTGTCCAGGGGCAGGGCATTTGATGCGCAAGGAGGCGAGGCAATGATACCTCTAGGAATGAACTTTCCAGTCCACTTCCCCACGGGGGGACTCGTTGTCGTATTCCCGCTCATTGTGACCGACAGCAATCTCCAGAATACCTTAACCTAACGGTCTTTTTGATGAGTGACATGTCTGTCCACTGGGGAGACTGGCAAATTGTCACTTGACAGTCCAGTCCTCATCATTCCTTGCCTCCTTCCCGTCCCCCATACATACAAACCAGACCCCCACGGCCCACGTCGGTTCGTTCCAACCCGAAATGTGACCCGTGGCGCTGCTGCTGCTGCTGCTGCTCGCTTGGTGTTTTTGGCCACGCCAAGTCTTGCCGATGGCTACTCGGCCGACGGCGGTGGTGGGAATGGAATCATTAGTGCCCTGGCCATGGATGAATCCGGATACGGATTGTACGTGTAGAAGCATGAAGAAAGCATGGAAACTCGGCGATACCGTCGTCCGGTTCTACACTACGCAGTAGTGTATAGTACCACCAGACTACCTACGCATGCACGGAAGAAAGAAAAGTGAGCAAGCAAACACACAAAATTCTTCTAGAACTTCCCAGAGCAGGCATGTCAAGCGCCTCCGGGGAGAGCCGTGTAGCGCCAACAGTTCAAGTCCAAACACAGGTTCATGTCCGATGCATCATGCACATGCCTTTGCTCCTGACTCGCTTGTTCCCGTCTTTACTGTCAATGCAGTGTTTCCTTGTCTCCTTGCTTCTTCGGATTTGCAACCTAAGAGGTTAGCACGAAGGCCTCAACGCCACCAACGAGCGGGATAGTCCGTCGTTGGCGGGTTGGCGGCGCATGCGGCGGAAGAGCCTCATCATCTTTGCTCGGGACAGTGACACACTTCCCGTAACGACTTCCAAAAATGTGTCCGTTTTACCCAACATTGGACCATGTGTCATGTTTGGGCCTGGATGGACTGTGTAAGACACCCGATCTCGCAACTGCTTGCCATAATTGGCACGCGGAAGATATCTTTAGAGATGGTAGGGAGTGTTCAGGACATCCAATGGTTGTTGGACAAGTGACCACGGGGATTTTCGTTTCCTAAAGGTGAAGTTGTGCTTTGACGGCGAGTTTCATGTACCTACTTCTAAACACTCCTCTTCACGGGACTGGATTCGGAATTGTTCTCTGTGCATCGTTGGATGTTCCAGTTTGTCCTGTCTGTCATGGTTTTAGTGTTGGCGGGTGGTCTCTGTAGCAGACGCAAGTTACCGCTTCCTTTTGCCGTGGTGGGTTGACTACCGGCATCATGATGTCTGCCCTTAACCGCTGTTGTGCTACGGGAGATCATTCTGCTTTGAAACCTGCAACTTCTGCAAGTCGTCGGAATTGGAACCAAGGCACTGCAACAACTCTGGCTGCAGGACTGGACATGGCCAGCCATGGCCGATGTTGAATCCTTCAAGGCCCTCAATTTACCCAAGTTCACCGCGAGTGGCACTGCTGGCAATAGCAAGATCACTCACCATCTTCCAATCTTCCTCGCTGTCGACTCTTTTTTGACTTTCTTGCCAACATTCATGATGTTGACCTCAGCCAAGAATGCAACCGAGATCCAAAAGATCCAGTGAGGATAACACCTTCCTTGAAGAGGTAGAAGTAACATCATGATGCAGGACATATATACGGCACGCGGGTCGGGGGTCGGGGCCGGACCCTTCTCGAGATGACAAAAAGACCGGGGAAGGCATGTTCAAATGTCTGTCCGTCCGTCCCGTCCCGTCATCGGCGATTTCATGCAACTGCTACTGCTACTATACCCTTTGCTCTTGCTACACCGACAAATTGACGGCTCATTTGACAGAAACAGCTTCCCAATAAAGGGGGCTGTAGTTGAGTGCTGCTGCTTGAGAGACTTCTTGGCGGAGCAACGTCCAGGTCGAGTTGTTGACGGGAAGACACAACACAGATTATGTTGATGTGAGATGATGATGCGAACGGGGAAGAGGGAAGATGTAAATGGGGGTGTTTGGACTTGAACTTCCTCAGCGAACAGACAATAGAGTACCTCTAGAGACGTAACTGAAAGGTTGATCGAGCCGAGCTTCACAAAAATAGCGGTATTGATTTGACCTGGCATCTCCACATGTTTTGGGAAATACGAGGTAGCAAGGAGCCGACAGTTACATCTCAACAGGCATGTTGGGAGATAATCGCACGACAAATGGGACGAGAAACAAGAAAAAGAACTGTCGATCACCGTTGAATCTTGTCATGCATGATCGTATCTTCTATCCGCTGCCTACCCGCCTCGTCCACCGTTCCCAGTGCCGTTACCTTACCCAGGTGCAGCAGCTTCAACGTCAACTGGTTTGCATTTTGTGATGTGTCAATCGCACATATCTTCCTGCCCTGTTCCCAAGTACCGATGACACATCAGCTAGTGCTTCGCAAGCGAAGTTGAACACTACCAGATACTACCACTGTTCCAACGTAGCAAGCAAGCAATTCGACATATTCAACGATATTAGCATTCTACCATGTTCTAATATGCTCTCAGCAAGACAACTCACTTGAGCCTTGTAACCTCGGTATCGGTCAATCAATAATGTCTCAGCTCCTTGACATACAGTCCAACCCAGACATATTGCCCGTAAGGTTTGAGACGCTGTCTATATCGATGACAGATGCTGGATGGATGTTGGCAAATGAGGTTCAGCAGCATTCTGCCAATAGGTAAGGAAGGGAATGAGGTAGTAAGTAGGACATGGTATTCCCTTCGTCACAAGGTAATGTGATGGCAACCTGGTGATGTGTCCATAATAGACAGTGTCGTAGAGAAACAGTGATCGATGTTGCGACACGTAGCTTCAATGAAGTTAAGTAATGACCAGGACGGGGATGGGACCATGGATACGACGGAATTTGGATGTAGCAAGACATGGATCGGAAGTCAAGTGCCGCAAGCCATGTCCAATGAGGGTAGCATCTTCCCATCACCGACCAACCCTGTCAAGAAGCAGAAACATACGATTTGCGACAAGTCGTACGTTCGTGTAGGCCAGGAGATGAGGATATGCTATAGCAACAACTTCTCCAGTTAATATCGAGTCGTCGGCATCCAACGGGATTGTCGGACTCGGACACGGCAGCAGAAGAGCATCTTACCTATAAGCTACAAATGCCGAACGGGTCCGGACTGTCCGGACAGACTCGGAGTAGAAGTCCGGCGGACACTCGTAGCTATCGGCCTCAACATGATCACGAGAACTCTAAAGTACAAGGAAACTAAGCCTGGAATAAAAATAAGAATAAAAAGTAAAAAAAGAAGAGTGTGTACCGAAGTACACTGAGACAAACCCTGTAGCCCAACAGGAAACGCGACCACTATTCTTCCCCCCAGTTGCCTCACGATCTCATTACCCCTCCAGCTTCGCTACTGCTCGGTAGCTCCATCTGATGAAGGTCGAAGAACATCGCATTTCCCAAAGTCGTGAGATCTTGCAAGTCATGCCATCGCTGTGGTCTTTTTGTTTTTGCCTTTTGGACGGCGCATATATGTATGCAACTTTTCGTCTCTGGCGAATTCTTAGTGTGGCTCTCTTTTTGAAGCGGAGCGTCGCTTTTCTTTTTATACTCTATTTTTCGCGGAGTATCGCTTTCGTCTGAAAATTTCAAGATAGCCTGTGTTCGTTTCGAACCGGCGAAGTCTTGGGTTTGTATCCTAAATATCGATTACAGCGGTGGGTGAGACCACTGCGCCATTCTGCCATGCGGCAGCTGGTGCTGGGCACTGGGTTTGTCTCTTGGTGGTGGCAGGAGGGGCTGGAACATCTGCTTATATACTGCAGGTGAAGGGGTGACTTAAGCGGGAAGGTACGTCAGAAGGAGGAGTGACGGGAGTGCTGCAGTCTGCGGGTAGATAAAGAGATAAGGTGGATGGTCGAAGGGAAGGCGCGACCGAGACTGGAGGACGGGACGATACGGGAGCAGGAAAGGGGCTTTTGTCGCAAACTGATGAAAGCTCGATGGTCACTACGTCGCTGCGCGTTAGAGACCCTGTTCTCGGAGACCAGTTGGTGTAATACCAACCACCTGCATGATAACTATAAATGTAATGATGAAAACTGAGGATTGCCATTTTCATATACTGTCTGTCGGTCTGATGGACATGCGAACAACTACACTCCATCGATGATCTGGTTTACCTGCAAAGGAAACAGACAACTTCACGGGGTGACACTCGGCGATATCTCCTTCTCCCTTGGATGCCAACGGGAGCCACCACTTGGGTGTGATCTATTACTCGGTGTTCATTCGGAGAAGCCCATCTCGCAGCTCATCTCATGTAGTATATGTTGGCCAGTTCAAGTTCCCTTTCCCGCTTTTACTTGGTGTAGCTGCCGGTAATTCGAAAGGAGCCGACTTTCTCAGAGACGCATGACTCATAGCGCCGCAGTGCCGTAATATGTTCCAACTAGCAAGGACGAACAGATCCGAGAAGAGAAGTGTGCATGGCATGTTCGTCTAGCATGCTGGAGGATAACAACCTGGTACGTCTGCAAAACATCGTCGACGCAGACCTTCAACCCCCCTCCATCCTCGCTCGTCCACTTCCGCGCTCCTCCACCTCTCCAACAACCTCACCTACTCAACCAGCCACTCCTCAACCTCCACCCCCATACTCCTCCCCAACCCCCTCACCACCTCCCACCCAACATTACACCTCCACTTCCCTCCTCTATCCATCTGATCACCCGCCACGCCTCCCGCTCCCGCGCCACCAACTCTTACCAACAACCTCAAACTCGCCAACGTGGCAATAGCCATTTCGATATCCGCATCCATCTCCCTGCTACTCGAATCTTTGTCCAGCCACTTAGGATCCCACTCCCCCCTCACAGCTGTAAAGATAGCCAGCATGCGCTCCAACACAAACGCGTGAGCGCCGAGCAGCTTGCGCGTTTGTGTTGGAGCGCATGCTGGCTATCTTTACAGCTGTGAGGGGGGAGTGGGATCCTAAGTGGCTGGACAAAGATTCGAGTAGCAGGGAGATGGATGCGGATATCGAAATGGCTATTGCC
>RAOH01000430.1:0-26953 GCA_009804965.1 Neurospora sp. FGSC 26632 | reverse complement strand
ACCGCCGCCGCATTCTCGAACTCGCCGGTGGCCGTCCCACTGCCACTCCCCACCGTAGGCGGTCGGGTGGGCGGCCGTAGCGGTTCTAGCTCTACAGCCTTGTCAGTGGAGCCGCTAGAGCCATGGCCGTCCATAATAGCACCCAACTGTGCTGAGCAGATCGGATTCTGTATGCCGGGAAGAGTCTTGTTTTTACAGGTGAAGAGCAGTACAAAGTTAGGAACAGGTCGAGAGATGTTGCGGTG
Source organism: Neurospora sp. FGSC 26632 (assembly GCA_009804965.1). NCBI lineage: Eukaryota > Fungi > Ascomycota > Sordariomycetes > Sordariales > Sordariaceae > Neurospora > Neurospora sp. FGSC 26632. Next base: position 26,708 of record RAOH01000430.1, on the reverse strand, counting down.
GCCAAGACCAACAGAGTTGTGGAAGCAGACTTGGGACTATTAGTATTTAGTAGGGGAAGAGACCCCAGAAAAACACCACGGATGGGCCAGCCAGCAGCGGTAAAGTGCTGCCAAGATAGCTGCCAAGAACAGCTTGGGTAGCCCGTATCAAGCGCGATTCTTCTTGGTGGCCATTTGACCAGACCAATCGCCCACAACCAGTCCAGGAGAGGCAACCGTCCAGGGGATGTTTCTGGGATTGGTCCGTAGGGACAAAACTGAATGGATCAGTGGGTCGCGAGGGACCGGCAAAGCAAGGAGACGACGGAGACAAAGGCATATGTCGCAGACCGAGAGGTTCTGGAAGGTGATGAGTCGTGTCTGTGAATATCGCTGGACTATCTTTGGCAGAGTCCCCTCTCTAGCTGTGGAGGGCTAGCCGGTGAGAAGAGAGCTGTCACTGGATGTCTGTCTGTGGGCATCTGGAAAGGGTTTAGGCTGGTCGATCCGATCTCGAATCCATTCTTTACCGCCTTCCATGCCGCCCTCTCGCACCCGGTGTTGGGGCACGCCCGGGATGGAAAGGTGGGCAGCTGATGGACACTGATGAGCACCGATGAACACCTCGAAGTGTGTGTGCGAACTTGGTCATGCCATTTGAGTGCTGTCGGGTGGTTGCTTTTGCTGCTTACTTGTTTGCTTTCTCTCCTATGAAAGATCAGAATATCTCGTGAGATAACGTCAACGGATGCCAAGTACAAGAGATGCTTCATTCATAGAGACATTTCTACCTGGAAGTTGCATTGATCATGTGAAATGTGTGATATGAGCTAGCTGGTGTCATTCGGCTGTTTTGCGTGAGATGTGATGAATGATCAGAATAATCCCGTCGTCAGTCAGCTTGCTTGTTGGCTGTATGTTCCAGAGATAGTCTTGGCTCGACTGTAGGGCTCTCGACAAGTAGTTGTGGCACCTATATACACTGCGTGGTTTCTTTGACAGGCCTATCCCAGATCGGATCGAACTGCCCCAAATGGGACGACGTCGACATGTGCCTGAATGCGGGCTTCCTGGTGGACTGTTCAAGAATTCACTGTGGCCTGAAGTTATCAGATTCCTGAGAGACAAGTCCAAATACTGTAAATGTTAGCTTGTGAAAGACAGACACTGTACTTGAAGAGTCTGGTTTGTTGCCCTGTTAGTATTCCTATAGCCCTCTTTGTCTTCAGGCGTAACAGCCCAAAGCATAGAATGATGATGTCGACATTGTTGCTGTAGTTGGTTTCACATGAACGCTTTCCCTCATTGTCACTCGCTGGAAAGCTATTCAACAGTCGTTTTCTATTTCTTTTGAGCCAAGGATACCTCTAGTGACTGGACGCAGGCTCTGTCTAGACCAAGAAAAGAATTGATCAAGGGGCTATAGGGATGATGATGAACTACGGACGGGTGGAAGTTCCTCTTTGATTTGTTGGGTTGACTTGAGGTTGCTGTGGTGAACTTTGAGGTGGAAATGGAAAGAGATCAGCTTCCTCTGTCCGTGAGAGCAAACGGCGGCTTCCATTCCGATCCAATGCCAAGAAAAGTTGAAGACGGGAAGAGGCGCAACAAAGAGCTCCCCGGCCTCAGAGAACATGTACGCACGAGCCACCCTTCAGCCTGCCGTTGCGCTTCCCTTGCCTGCCCCCGCATTGCCTGCCGCCACTGTCCACCTTGCCAGGCACTCCTCACCCGAGAGGGCCACTGTCAATGCAGAGCGTGACCACCGCGTAGAGGTACTTCTACGCAGTACCGCCCCGTACCGCACTGACACCGGGCTGCTGCTGCACTGGCAGTTGGAGGAGGGACACCTGGAGCGGGACACGGAACGGGACTCCTGCGTGCTGAATGAATGCACCCAGGCAGCGTTAGGTTGTTCTTTCTGAGGGACCTGGAGTGGACCCCCCAATCCGCACCGTTGCCTTGCGCTGAAGGGTGGAAGTGGAAGTGGAATGCGCCAACTTCACGTCGGAAAAAGCACAACGGGAGCCAACCAGACTCCCATCCACTCCTTCGTCCCGCCGTCTTTCTCCCCCTTGACTTGTGATCACAACTCCGCAGTCCAGCCCCGACCAACATCCAAAACATACCGTCGACGCCGCGCTCGGCAGCCCGCTACGTCCGCACGCACTTTGCCTAGTCCTTAGAACTAGTGTCGAGCCAGCCGATACCCCGACCGCCGTCGAGACAGAAGACAGAAGAGCCCCTCGCGCCGCCGCCGCTGACGGAGACCTCGAGGCTGAGAGATACCGTACTAGACCAAGTCTCGTTTCCACGGTCATCATCACCACCTCCACCACCCACCCACACACACACACACACAAATACCGACTTGTATTACATACCGGACAATTCTAGAAGTGAGCATACCTTATACCTACCTCCCCCTCCTCACAGCAATCGCCCCAATCCAAAAGTAGCCCCACCAGCACAAGTGGAAGCTCCCTGACCAACATCCTAGATATCCAGATTTAGTTGCTCTTGAGCAATCCATCACCGAGGACAAACACATAGATCCCTCGCAAGTGGGACCCCGAAACCGACTTGTTGAAAAAAAGGTACGCTTGCTAAAGTCACTCCCGCATCCACGTCCGCGCCATCATCTCGTCACCGCGAACCGCGCCGCGACCGCTTCCATCGTCCGTCTCCCTGCTGCCACAGCCTGCCATCGCGGCCAGCCTCGTGACTACTACTACCCTCTGCCTCGAGTCACCGTATTGCCCCAGCATTATTATCCACCCGGCTCGAGCAACCTGTCCACAACCAGACCTACCTCTACCCGACTCCGTTATTACCATTCGGGGAGCTGTCTCTCCTCGTGCTCCGAGCTTCGCTGACCAGATAGCCAAGATAGTTAATGAGAACGGCATGGAAGGGTTTCGGTCTTACTTTCAACGGTTAGTGGTCGGCAATGCCGGCCAAATCTTTCCGAACCAAAAATGGCAGGGCGTCAACTCGTCCACCTACCACCAGCTCGTCACAGAGGTCAAGAAGCTATCACAAGACTTCGAGCAGTCTAGGAGGATTGCCGAGGCGATTGAGACAGGCACAGAAGACCTCTTCCGCGACTTTGACCTCTCCACCTTCATGGAACACTTCAAGCTCGATGCTTTTGAAAAGACGGTTCTAGCGCTTGCCTTCAAGCTTGGGAGCAAGCCCGATCTCAAGACCAAGGGTAGGCCAACCATTGTCTCTCCCCGCCTTCTTTCGTGGCCTCGGCCCGTTGTTTGCTGACCCCAGATCCCTCAATCTAGCCGATGCCATCCTATCAACAAACTTCCCCATGTTTGGCAACATTCTCAGCACATCGTCCGGCACCCATACCATGCTTGGACCCGATTTCATTGCTGGCTTGCTCGATCGCTTCATCCAAGTCCACCCGCCCAATTTCAACGCGGCAGCAAAGAAGGAGCTGGAGCATCATGTGCAGTCTCGATACATACAAGGAAATCCCGATTCGAACCCGCTGCCTCCCGCTCAAGTGCTATCTGCACTTGATCTAATGCGACTACTGGCAGACCGACCCCCGAATGCCTTGACCCTCTACATCCACAAGACCGGGCGAGACTTCACCGAGAATGAAGATACATGCTATAACTACCTCCGGAATCGTCCGGCGAACTGCCAGTTGAGTGAGGAGCAGGTATCCCACGCGCTCATGTATACGACCATCAGCCAAACCCCCCCGCACAACCCTTCGGTTCTTGTCGCGGCTCTCAGGCGTGTTCTGCCTGGTGCCTTCAGATGGCAGGATGTGGTCTCGTACTTTGATCACAGCGGTGCCCGAATCACTGCGCCCCAGTTTCTTCGTCTCTACAATGCTCTCCTGCAGATAGCGCAAGACGACAGCCAGGGTTTTGATATTCAGCGGCTATGGGGTGGCGATTGGGAAAATCCAGAGACTCAAATGTCCTTTGTCTGCGCATTCACCTCACTGGTGCCCGAACAGCTGGACGCCACCACCATCCCGGGGCTCAAGCCAACCTTCACCTTGGACGACTATGCAAAGGCACCCCCGATGATCCGGGACACGGCCGCATATGCCGTCAAGCATCCCTTGGTCTCCGAAGCGGCCATGTCCGCCATCTTCAACGTCGCCCTCCATTCCGCACACGCCTCCAAGTGTACCGAAGCCAAGCGTCTTTTCCAGGATGTCGTCGTTCCCCAAGTGGCCGTCTTTGTAGTCTCGGCCTTCAGGGTGCCCAAGCCTTGGCCCAAGCTAGCTGAAGACGCTCTGGTTGACCTGTTTATAGAGTCGTTATGGGCACCCAAATCATCCGAGACCGATTTTGTGATGAACAGCCTGTGGAGGTGGGACAAAGACTGGGTCAAAATGAGGTTGATAGATGCCCACGCGCACAGGCCGATATGCCTGCCGCAGATCTTCGAGCATTCCATGCGGCAAGGATGGCTCGAGGAGCTTGTCTATCTGATCAATGGCTTTGGGTTCGATCTCACTGCTCTAGCCCACGCCGAGGGCTACCTCGRCCTGCAGGACTGGGCACAGAAGAACGCGGAGCGGAGTACCGAGATGGCCTCGGCCCTTCTTCAGTTCCTGATGATCAAGGCGAATCTCGAACTGCAGTACCAGCGTTCTGGGCCCGGTGCTCCTAAGCAGAGCACCACCCTGCAGGTTCGGACAGTGTCAGCCATGCTTCAGATCCTGGAGGAGTTTCTGCCCAAGTCGCCGATCCCGGAGCTTATTGTGGTCCAACGGCAATGTATCACCGCGTACCCAAGGCTTATCAATTACGGGGAAGGGTTCGATGACATCATTGACGCCAACGGTCGTGATGGAAATTCTTTACCCCAAGCTGCTAATGTTCGAATGGAGGAACATTACAAGAAGATGTACAGCGACGAAGTCGCTGTGCGAACCATCGTCGAGGTTCTCGACAAATACAAGCACTCGCGAGATCCTCTCGAACAAGACACCTTTGCTTGCATGATTCACGGCTTGTTCGATGAATACGCGCATTATGAGAACTACCCTCTGGAGGCGCTCGCCACCACGGCTGTGCTCTTCGGCGGCATCATCTCTCACAAGCTCGTTTCGGAGTTGCCCCTCAAGATCGGACTTGGCATGATCCTCGAGGCTGTTCGGGACCATCAACCCCAGGAGCCCATGTACAAGTTTGGCTTGCAGGCTCTTCTTCAGCTTCTACCTCGCTTGCGAGAATGGCCAGGGTTTTGCACGCAGTTATTGCTCATCCCGGGTCTTCAGAGTACGGAGGCCCGCAAGAAGGCCGAGGATGTTCTCCGTGAGCATGAAGAGGAGACGATGCGCACCCGTTCAGGTGCCTTACCGCTTGGCCCGACCATGGGTAACGACACGATGACAAACGGTAACCTTGACGAGGCTCATGGCTCAGAGCAGCACCCGCCGCCATTCTCGTCGGTCAACGTTGATCCGCCTCCCCCGGGGGTGGTCTACGAGGACCCAACCGCCGAGGCCCAGGGCAAGATTCAGTTCTTCCTCAACAACCTTACTGAAACTACGCTGCAGACCATGTACAAGGATCTTCGCGACATGCTGGAGGCCAAGCATCAGCAGTGGTTCGCCAGCCACCTGGTTGAGGAACGTGCCAAGATGCAGCCGAACTACCACCAAGTATACCTTGACCTGGTAAAGATGTTTGAGGATAAGTCACTATGGGCCGAGGTTCTGAGGGAGACATATGTCAGTGTCCAGAGAATGCTCAATTCCGAGGTTACGCTGCAGAACTCGACTGAAAGGACGCACTTGAAGAACTTGGGCGGCTGGCTCGGTCTTCTGACGCTCGCGAGAAACAAGCCCATCAAGCACAGGAACATCGCCTTCAAACAGTTGCTTATGGAAGCGCATGATACCAAGCGTCTCCTAATTGTTATCCCTTTCGTCTGTAAGGTCCTCGCTCAAGGAGCTTCATCAGAGGTCTTCCAGCCACCTAATCCCTGGCTGATGGATATTATCCATCTCCTGATCGAGCTGTACCACAACGCCGAGCTGAAGCTGAACTTGAAGTTCGAGATTGAGGTCTTGTGCAAGGGCCTCAAGCTGGACCACAAGAGCATTGAGCCATCTGGCGAGATCCTCAACCGGGTTCCTGTCGAGGAAGTTCCTGATCTGAATGGGCAAGAGCTCGAGCCCTACGACAACACCTCTATTAACGGTATGGGTAGTGTCGCGGGTGGTCTCCCCGCTCATGCCGCCTCTCTTCCGATCCCCGACCTTTCCGCCAGCCTCTCGATCCCGCCCACAGAAGTCATTGATCAAGCCAAACTGCACAGCATTACCTCTCAAGCAGTTACGCGTGCCCTGCAGGAGATCATCCAGCCAGTGGTTGATAGGTCCGTGACCATTGCGGCGATAGCCACGCAGCAGATGATCCACAAGGACTTTGCGACCGAGCCTGATGAGAACCGGGTGCGGGATGCGGCGATTAACATGGTCAAGTCAACTGCGGGCAGCCTTGCCTTGGTTACGTCCAAGGAACCCCTTCGCTCCAACATGGCCAACTACCTTCGTGCCCTCTCGGCTGAGATGGGTCTGGTGCTACCCGAAGGTATTATCATGCTCTGCATCAACTCGAATTTGGACCTCGCTTCCAGTGTAATCGAGAAGTCGGCTGAAGATCGTGCGGTTCCGGAGATCGAGGAGATGATTCAACCTGAAATTGAAGCCAGACGCCGGCATCGCGCGCAGCGTCCGAGTGAGCCATATATGGATCCTGGACTCACCCGCTGGGCCTGGACCATTCCTCATCCCTTCAAGTTGAACCCGAGCATGACTGGTCTTAATGCGGAGCAAATGGCCATCTACGATGACTTTGCCCGGCAGCCGAGGGCAGTTGCTTCGACAGCAGGACCGTCCCACGCAGCCTCTACTTCGGATGCCAGATCTATCGCCAATGAAGTCCTCGGGGATCAATTCAACGCTATCCCTGCCCTTCCTACACCTGCGGAGACACCTTCGCTTCCTCACCTCGGTGGCCAGCTTCAGCATTACCCCCAGGGCAGTGGCGCGTTGGCAAATGGACGTCAAGCCGGGCTTAACCAGGTGGATGCCAGGACCATTGCTGACAGAGTCAACAAGCTTTTGGAGTCATTGACCGCCGCCGCCACTGGTGCCACCGAGGAACACTTCAACGAACTGCCCCGCGCTCACCAAGTTCTGGACATCATTGACGCGCTTGTGCAACTTATTATCAAGACTCAGCAGACGTCTGAAGAGTTTGCAGCATATGCCGCAACCCAGATCGCCCAGTTGATCTTCAGACAGCCTGGCGATACCCTCTTGCTTGAAAGTCTCGTCCATGTCCTCGAAACCCTCCGCAAGATTGCCGGCCCGGCCACGAGCCAGCAGATCAGGAGCCTCTTCCATCAACAACCAGCTGAATACTTCCTCAACCTTTCGCTCATTGCAGCACTGCTCGGCACGGACCTGCTCGACTGGAGGAGCATTGATGCAGCCATGTCTATGGCCCTCCAGCAACGCAAAGAGGGATCCGTTGAATTCTTCGAGCAGCTTGTGGATCTTACGCTTCTTAGTGAGAGCCCTCTTGCGCTCTATGCTGACTTTGTCCGCAGTCTGGAGGAAGCATGGGCCTGGATCAGTGAGAATCCGGATGTTCAAGGAGGCCAGAGTCTCAAGTCCAAGATCCTTGCACCTCCTCCGGACTTGCCTGATGGCCTTACTCCGGCAGAGATCCTTGCCATCCGTCAGGAACAAATGGAATATGTCTTTGACGAATGGGTTCACCTCTGCAACAACCCTGCCGCCTCCTCCTCCAAGTCGTCGACGATCTTTGTACAGCAGATGCGCTCTAGGGGGGTCATCGCCAACACTGATGATTTCTTGATGTTTACACGCCTAGCCATCGACAAGTCTGTCGACCGCTTCGAGCAGGTATTTCACCTCAATGGAACGATAACGGAGGCGTACCACGCAATTGATGCTTTGGGCAAGATGATCCTTATCTTGTTCCAGTCCCACGAAGACAATGCCGACGAACAAGCGGCCCGTGCTGCTTTCATCGATTCCATCTTCGCCCTTGGTGTGTTGGTGTTGAATAGCCACCACGTCAAGCGTGGCGATGCTTTCAACTCACGGGTGTTTGTTCGCTTCTTTTCCTACCTCCTTCACGGCATTCACTCTCTGGAGGAGCTGCCAGAAAGTGAGCGCGATCGCATCACGCTTACCTTTGCCGACCGTCTTTTCGACATGCGGCCGAGCCTCTACCCTGGCTTCGTCCTTGGCTGGCTCACACTTGTCACCCACCGTGTCTTCCAGCCAGCCATGCTTCAAATGGCTAACAACGCGGGCTGGGAGGCGTACACCAAGATCCTTCGGGATTTGCTCTCTTACCAGGGCGAGCTTCTGAAGCCGTTGGAGCTCTCTATTTTCGCCAAGGACATGTACCAGGCCGTCCTGAAGCTCCTCATCATCCTGGGGCACGATTTCCCCGATTACGTGTCTGCCAACCATGTGCTGCTGTGCCAGAGTTTGCCGCCTCATGCAACCCAATTGAGGAACATGATCTTGCTGGCTACTCCTGCTTCGGCCGCGAAGCCGACCGATGCCTTCCAGCCCGGCTTGAAATTGGATCAGATCGCAGACATCAAAGAAGCAGCGATCAGTGTCTACGATCCTACCGAACAGCTACGCCAACTGGGGCTGCTGGATATTTTGGACCAGGCTTTGCAGAACGGCCCATCCGAAGATGCCATTGCGCAGATTACACACGCTATCACTAGGTCTGGTAGTGGAACGACTGACTACGGATTCGTCCCTCTCGACGTAAACCGCCAAGTCATCGATGCCGTGATTTCGCACATTGGCAACTTTGCCGTCAACCGCGCCGCCACCAGAAACGACGCTTCTGTGTTCGTCTCCGGCGCACCAGACCTCAAGACACTGCAAATGCTCATCACAGAACTCTCCCCCGATACGAGGTACTACGTTTTGAACAGCATGGCGAACTGGCTGCGCTTCACCAGTGCCCATACGCACTATTTTATCCAGGTTTTCCTTGACTTCTTTAGCCGTGACGTCGCCTCCACAGATCCCGAGGAGATGGACATTCGGCAGCAGATTGTTCGGATCCTTCTTGAACGGTTAATCGGCTACTGGCCGTACCCGTGGGGTCTGATCATCACCACCATAGAGCTGGTTAAGAACGAGAAGTACAACTTCTTTGAGCTCCCCTTCATCAAGTCCACCCCAGAGGTGCGGAGAGTGTTTGAGGATAAGGTTCGCCAGCACTAGAACCGCTTGATAACCGATGGGCAGAAGACGGACGAGGCGACGGATCAGAAGCACGGCGGTCTGCCAATTCAGGGATCACTCCACTAAAAGATTTATTGCTGGGTTGTATATGTCAAGCCTTTGGGATGAGAGACCCAAGATTTGTACCGGAAGACATAATAGCCAGAATACTGGATATGCGGAGCAGGAACCAGTTAGTTCAGCTAGGGTGAATGTATATACCGCATCCAAAGGCCTCTTGGCCACAATGGTCTTGGAAACCTCCCTCAAGGACAGAGCCAGAGCCGAGGCCGGAGCCTGAAAGAGCAGACAATCAACGAAGGAGGCCACAGAGGGAAGCTCGAAGAAGTATGGGATGGTGATAATGCGTGTAACATAATATGAATATAATCTCCCACCAACAAAGCGGAAATAACAGGGTTTTGGAACGAAGCGGTTTTGGGGTTAGAGTAAGACAAAATCAAGACGGAACGGATCGGATCAGGTCAGAACAGGTCAGGTCAGGGCAGATGCAGATGTTCAAAAGTGAATAGAGATATAATGCTATGCTCGATGTGTTCCGCTTTCCTTTTACTTGCTGAGAAAAGGGGAGAGAATAGGTAGGGTGGGATGGCGTTGGGATTTGATGTGATCATGAAAAAGTATGTAGAAGTAATTCTGAGGACTCGCTGTTGTAATTACAGCTAAAGTTTTTATTTTGACACTTACGGTGTCATTCCACGTGCATGTGATGATTCCTTCTTCTTCTCAACTGGCCTTTCTTCCATCGCCATCTTCTCTGACCGAAAAAGCTACGCTACGTCTGGATTGATCAACTACGTACTCTCGAGTTAATTCTGACCCCCACCCATATCACACATATTATATTCCTGTAAATTTTTTTTTTCCCCCGTCTTACATTCAGCGAACTTACCGAACGAGAGAGGCCTGCAAGACTTCACGGGCAGAGGTCCTACTACGAGATCTCGCTCTTCGTGTAACACTTCACTTGATGCAGTGCGAGATACCGTAGTCCCCTGAATCTGCAGATTCCCGTCAAGTAAGCGTATGTAAGGGTCCATTGCTTGTTTGACGACCGTCCGTCCAAACATGAGAATGACAGGCTCGGTAGAGGTAACTGGCAACAGATTCATCATGTGTAAGCATCGGTCGGACATTGATTCACAGTCACCGTGGATAGGAAGCGCCTGTCTTCTTTCTAGATATATGAATGAGTCGAGCTTTCTAGCAGTAGTATATGAAAACTCCAAATCTGGTTCTTTTTTTTGCCAATCACCTTTTATCTCTTCTCTCTTTGGAACGTTTTTTTCCTTCTTGTCTTTTTGTCTATCTTGAACATGAACATGACGATTTTTTTCTTCTCTGATCTCATCCTCTCTGGCTTTTCCCTTTTGTGTATCACCACATACTGCCCGCTCTCTGTATCTCAAGAAAGGGGCAGGAAATCCGGAAAGTACTAGTGACTTTCCATCTTCTTTCGTTCCTTTCATACGCTTGACTGGCCTTGCTGCGCCTCTTTGCAACCGTGGAATAAAACCAAAAACCCAGTTTGTTGTTGCAAAGAGACTCGAAAAAGAAGTGGGTTGGGTCGCAATGTTCGACGACATGCTGCGCCCAGGGTATTCGCTTGACAACGCAATCTCCGTCCTCCTAATGTATGAAAATCCAAAAAAAAAAAAAAAAAAAAAAAAAAAAAAAAAAAAAAAGCAGAAATAATCCAAAAGGGGTTGTAAACCAAATAAGTGCAATGAGGGAGATTTCCATCGATCCCGTGAACGCAAAAAATAGAACGATCAGAAAAAGCCAACCGTCTGACACCTTCCTTGACATGCCCACATCAGCTGAAAGTCATAAACGCCATTTCATGACCCAGCCTCGTCTATGGGATGAACCGATCCGTAAATGCCCCTTTAAACCAAACTCCTGTAAACACCCCTCAAAATGATCTGTTGGTAGCACACACACTTGCTTCAAATCGTACACACATTGCGCCGTTGCGCCACATGGCTTGACTTCCGAAACTTGGAAGTTGCCTAGAAACCCCGACTTCAGTCATAAGAAATAGTCATGAGCAAGATGTTGTGGGAAAAGGGGATCAGAAATCATCCAGGAGGCAATCAAGCTCATCGAGCTCAATGTTCTCTGGGTTGCGATCCCACTCGAGCATCGCATCGAGCTTGCGCCAGCTCTCGGACTCACTCGCACCGCCGAACTCCTTCCGGCCATAGTTCAAGGACATCATGGTCGAGGATGGCTTCATCGCAGGACTCGTAAGATACGACGTCCGCTCACCGAACAACACATTATCATCCTTGGAGCAATAGTCAATGTCCATAGCGGTGTTCACAGGGGAAGACGCAGACAGTTCACCGTTGAGTTTCCGTTTTTGGAGGCCAGTGGCGGTCTGTGTGAACTCTTTTTCGTCCTTCTCAAGCGGAGGAGAGACAGCGCGGTGATTGCGGCCGTTCTGACTGCTGTTTGAGGAGTGGGCCCCGGACAAACCGTAGCGTGTGGAGAATGAGCCAATTGGTGTGCTGGGCATAGGGTCGTCGTCTTCCATGTCGTCGAACTCAGGGCTCGAAAGATCCACCTCGGGGCTGGGGCTAAGCTCACGTCGCCGGTCGAGGTCGGACTCATCGGTCCCCGATGCGGCGCTTGAGATGCTAGGCGAGATAATAGCGCGCGAAGCAAGATTTAGCGCAGCCGCCTGAGCAGGGTCGGGAAGCGGCTGGTGGGGGCATGTGGTGAGATAAAAGTATGTGCGGCGCGGGTGAACAGACTCGAGCTCCTTGGCAATCGGGCACGGAGATGAGACGTTCCAGCACGTCCTCTTGAGGTATGTAGACAAGCGAGACGAAACAATGGCGCATGGGTTGGCAGATCTGACAGGAGCGGAACAAAGTTAGCGAAACATGATCTTGCAATGGCATTGGCACAAGGTGAACTCACTGTTGAACGATCTTCAACTGCTGCATCAGGACGGCGGCAAGCTCCTTGACCAAGTGCGGCCTGTTGCCAGTGTTTTGGAGCTGGACGATAACCGCCTCAACGATATCGTCATTGATAGCCTCAAAGTCAATTGGCCTGGGAGGATCGTCGCACTCGACAGAATGGCGCGCGCCGCCCGGAGAAGGAGGGGGTGTATTTTGAAACCTGACAGTCTCACGCTCCTCGCGCTTCTTCTGTTGGGGTTCGGACGGATGCGCGCGGCCTTCGGTCTCGACGGCGCTGTGCGTGCGCTTGAGCTTCTTGGAGGAGGTAGATGAGGGAGTAGGCGAGGCCATATTTGCTGCTGTGCTTGATCGTGTATGGGAGCTGGTGTGGGAAGAGTCCTTTTGTTCTTTTGAGGTTCTGCTTGCGGCAGCGGCGGCCCTCGAGTCTTTGGAGGTAGGGATGTGGATGCCGAGCGAGGGCAGGGAGAGGGATTTGCGTCGAGTATTGTACGGGGCCATGGTTGCGGTAGTCTAGAAACGAAGTAGACAAGGAGTGCGTGGTCGTGGGTTGAGACTGATTCTGTTACAGGCTAATAGTAACGTATGCTGCCGGTAACTGTATGCGTAAGCAAGGCGTGCGTGGAGTCGTGGTGCGTCTCGCTAACGTCAACAACTGCTTGACACCTGCTTCACAGTCGTGTTGGAAATGTTGGAGGAGGAGGAGGAGGTTTGTCGAGATGGGATGATTGCTTCTGAACCACGCCAACAAGGGAACGTGCACGAATAGCAGACAAGATAGTGAAGAGGAGGATGAGTCTCTTTTTTTCTTGCCTCGAGTCGCCAACAACTCTTTGTAGAAGTAGTAGATAACAAGAATAATGTCTGATGATGACCCTTTTCTCTCCCGAAGACGATAGCTATCCAAACCACGATTTGAAACAAGTTCGAGTATGATGGGCCAGAGAAGGGGAGAAGAGGGAGCAAGAGAGGAAAGAGAGAAGAGACGAATGGTGGCGGATGATGGAGGGGGGAGTCTATCTGTTTTGGGGGGAACAACAGCAGAGGGACAGTGCAGGAAAATGATGGGAGGATGGAAGCACTTGCGAATGGCAGTGGCCTGGAATGGCAGAACAGTGGATGGATTTTTTTTTTTTTTTTTTTTTTTTTTTTTTTTTTTTTTTTTTTTTTTTTTTTTTTTTTTTTTTTTTTTCTTTTCGTTCCTCTGCATTGCCGTTTGGCGAAGGGGGAGGGGGGTGCAAGGTGGGATTGTGCGGGAGTGCATTTTGCGATGATGGAAGGGGGCGACCGGCTAGCGACGCAAGACAGCAGCCAAGACTCTCTAAGACTGGACAGAGGGGCACACTCGACAGGGGGGTCTGTTGGCGTTGAAGCCAAGAACGACCAGGGCCGGGAAGCTTTGAACAGGGTTAAACCTCGACGCATTAGATCGGCCAATGATAGTACACCATTTTCTTTCAAAAGGCGGTAAGAATCCATAGACGGGCAATATGTGGATTCCTGGACTTGAGCAGTGTGGGGTTAAGCTGCCGATTTTGGTGGAGGGTTACACGCGCATGCAACTGGTAACTGGCAGCAGCTGGTGAGAGCATCGAGAGGTTGCAGCAGAAAAGTGGAAGGCTCGAAGAAAGAGGAGCAACAGTTGTAACCGAAAGCAACGCGACTTCTACCGAAGAAGGAAAAAGAACATGTCAATCGCCCACCAGAAATCTTATCGCACTCAGTTTCTGGGTGTAAGCGCGATTGCCTGTTCCGTCAACGGGATATCGTGGCAAGCCAAAACAACTGAACAACACATACAGCTGTATGGCATGACCACACGCGGCATCTCAAACCACATCAATCCATGGGTGAGAGCGGAAATACCAAAACAGGCAGATCGCAGGACCACACGCCAACGTTGAACCTTAACCCAAGAAGAACTGGGTCGGATCTAGAATTCTGGGGTCCACGATTGGCTGGCGGCACGCTCTCAACCAATGGCATTGCACCAACTTAAAAGCCAATCCGAAGGATCCGCGAGGACGGCGAACGCACCAAGGGAAGAAAGTGAGAAGAGAACAGAGAGAAGCCGAAGCCAAGAGACTCTGGCAGACATGACGAGAACTGACGACATTCCCAAAGACTGGGAATAGTGTCTTCAGTTAACTCCTCAAAAGTGATGCTTTCTAGTGGCTCCCCGTCGTAATAATACAGCAACACTATCAAAAGATCGGCCATGACATGCTTAAATACCGTATTGAAAATGTTGATCAGTGACGACAAACCCCCCACTCATGACAGCTAACAATGACAATTTGAGGGCTGGTTGATGTAGTGATTTACAAAATCTTTAGACTAAGTGACCGAGGTGAAGACAAAGAATCGAGCCATTCGGTCTTTGCACCTTTCTGCTTTCGTCCCTTCTCATTTCTCTTCCCTCTTCGTTTTTTTTTCTTCAGGGTCTTCGGGCTCCTCTCTGGCTCGGAGATGGACAAATGCAGGTGGGGTTCGAAAATGGATCTCTGCTTCGTTGCTAGGCTCGAATTGGTCGAATGGAAGTGCACAGTTCAGTGGAAAATCCCCGAGGTTGCTCCACCTCTTCGGAACCGTTCTCAATTCCAAAACAAAGAGGCCCACTGATCAGAGAAGAAAAAAAAACATGGCTGTGCCTGGAAGAAAAAGGCCTTTCTCCGCTCCGTCTTTCCGAAAACCGCACTGGCAGTTCTTCAGCAGCCAACAGAGAGTACGAGTTGGATATCCACCTGCTAATAATACCGCAGTTCACGAGAGTCATTGTGCTTCACAATGCCAAAGTTCAACAATTCCACGCTTTGTCATTGCTATCAGCTGAGAGCTGCAGCACGTCCGTCGCCACAGTCCCGGCGTGCCCGGTTCTTCCCCCAGCCCCAAGAGCCCCACGATGCCGTTGCCGTTTGCGACACTTGCCGTTGAGCCTCCAGGGCACATTGCTACTGTTACGTCGTCTGGTCGCGCCTCATTTGCCTCCTCACGATCTGGCCTCGCCTCAGCCTCGGCGTATCGCTTCTTGCCCGCTTGTTTTCTCTCACGCGCGGCAAGGTTGATGATGCCACCAATGAACAACGTTATTATCAAACTGCTTTGATAAGGATCCCATCATTGCTTCCCACGTGCTGAACCGTGAGTTGGAAGAAGTTGACGATACATCCAGTAGGCGCACTGTCTAAACGGATCCAAGCGGAGACGGACAGTCTGCGAGTGAAACCTCATACTCACCAATCAAAGCTCTCCAAGCACACGCTGAGTTGCTTCTTTTGGTCGGACCCCTCTTTCGTCTCGTCGTCGTTTGCAGTCTGTGCGGCCGAAGCCAGCAAACGAGCGCTTCAGAGTTCAGACATCTCGATCCCGTCCCGAATTTGCGGTCATCTGTGGATGAGAAACAGAACCAAAAAAGGAACATTGACGACACATGGCTACCGAGAAAAAGAAAGTTGAAGCTAATAAATCGACGGCGGCTCTGCTGGCAGGTCCCCTACTTTTATTTTTTTTACGTACCCTTCTTTTCCACAATCACACCTCATTGCGCTTGGCCTCTTTTCGTACCCCTTCTCTTGTTGCACTGACTCGAGGCCCTCGAGGGGAGAGGAGGGGGGTCTGGATTTACGGCAATGTCTGGGCATTAGTTTTACGGAGACAGGACCGAAATTTTACAGCACCAGTCTGCAAGAGGAGCCGAGAAAGAAAGAAAACTGCCGCGCTCCACGACTGCAAGAAACAAGCACAATCAGCCATTTCTTTCAGTCCTTCAGTTCAACAGTCCGAAAGTATCCGCTAGCGATACACCCGACCCCTTTTCCTTTTTTATCGTCTCCCCTTCTGCCAGCAAAGTGCATCACATGCGCGCTGTGGATTGCGAGGTGTTCAATGCGTTACGTATCAATCAGCAGCCATCTCACAAGTGGAGAGTTTCACAATACTCAGCTCCCGTTGTCTGTGTCTCTCTTCACTGTTCGGTCACCGCTCTCCACCAAAGTAATCCGTTTGCGGGAGACCCTATATCGAGGTTCTACAAGAAATCTCACGTTGAAATCAAAAGCCGGCGTCGTATTTGAAGCCTATCAACTAGGCCATGACATCGACTCTACAAGTGCCTATTTTTCTGCCTGTTTCTTGTGTTACCTAAAAGTGTCACTGTGTGTGACAATGTCATAGTTTCCAGAGACACGGGCTGACGGGACAAACGCTGAACGTGGGCGGGCGAGATACATGCATCAGGCAGCAGAAGTCCCTACATATGTACTTGTACATGTTGCATTGGACTTGAATGTCTGAGGACCCTTTTGCATATGTGGAAGTTCGCTTTCGAGTTCCTCCATCATCTCGATAATGACACCAATGTCTGAAGTCTAAATATACTATACTTTAACCTCAAATAAGCTTCATTCTTGTTCCGTCTGACTGGTACCTCTCCAAGTCACGACGACAACCAACGTCACCAACAAACGAAACAACCTCCAAGCCCTCAAGCCACCAACACACACCCCTCCTTCCTATCTCACAAGCCTTTTTCTTTTCTTTTTACACTCTACCTACCCCACCTTCAAGCTACCTCACCCGCCTACCTCACCACCCTCCTTCAGCTTGCTCAAACAACCCTAAAACAACCAACCACCATACCGGTACCAGTAGCAGAATCATAATGATTCACCCCTCCATGTTTACATAACCCATCGCCCCTAACTGAGCTTTGCCATCCCAACCATCCCGTCCATCAATGGGGGAAACCGACCAGTGAAAATACACAGTTCTCCCGTTTTTGTTCGGGCCTTTCGAGAACCAAGGGAAAAGAAAAATGTCGGCGTCATTTACAATTTCCTATCCTATCGAATACCATCACACGAGCCCGTCCGTCTCAGCCTGTGCGTCCCAGCCGTGTGTATGTGGTTTTGTCGATCTTTCCACCCAATATAAAACGCAGCTTCCTTCCGTCCCCCCCCCCCAACCCTGATTCACGGCTTAGACTGCTACGGTGCTACCCCTCCATTACCGATGGATGGGAAGGAACACACACAGCATGTACATGGAAACATGCCCGTGGGGAGCAAAGAAAGAGAAAAATCACACCGCCTTTGATCTATATGCTTTTGGTGTAGCAGTTGTTGGCCGGCCAACCAGTCATGACGGACTGGAGTGGTTTTAGGCAATATCTTGTTACTTATACGGCGGGAGATAAGGTTATCGTGGAAGTACATATGAAAAGCTGTGATGTGATGATGGTGTGGGTGGGTGGAACGAATCTGACATGCATTGTACATATCTCGAAATTGGCAGGCATTTCGTGGAATGCTTAATGCTTGCATGTTTGATGCTTGATGCTTGATGACTGGCATATGATGGGATTTATTGGAGTTTCACAGGCTCGACAGGTACGACAGGTAAGCAAGCAAGCAGCATATAGGAAGCTCCAAGGCTGGGCTGGGGGGGATGTTGTATACCTGGACTGAAAGTCGTGAAACGAGACATCACATATGATGAAGTAGGAATCCATCTAGAATATCTACAACTGTACATTGGGAAGAACAAGGCTGAGATATCCGAAAGATTGTAAAACCTGTATGGAGGCAAGAGATGGAAGGGAAGGGTTGGTTTTAACGTATGCTATCTTTATTCCCCGTCCTATGCATAGTACGATGCTTGGTGTATCTTGTTGTCATGGTTCTCGAGTTCTACCTCCTCCTACACGGGAAATCTAAGCACCTATCTATCGATCAAGTTCATGTAGCCAGCCTACTTGTAACGGTAATCCTACTACAAGAAAATAAAGAAAATTGTTAACTTACGACAACCAGCTAAGTAGGTACCGATCACAGGTGAATCCGTGAATACTTCTTTGTATATGTACCGACCAGACCAGACCAGATCGGACCTAAACACTGACCTCCTCACATATAAACTTATCTATCTAGAAAGAACTGGATGTACTACAAACTGACCTCAGTTATTTTACAAAGAAACGTACTACATTACAGTTATCACCTTCGCCACTAAGCCAAGTCATCCAGTTAGTTATCCTCTACTGCCTGCCTTCCACTGGTAATGATGCACAAGATGAAAATGAGTCACCGGTGGTTGGTTGCTACTACCCCTATCCTACCTAGTTGTATACACCACCCTCGACCTCGGAAAACACTTACCTTTACAAGGTTCGGACATATATCGTTGTAACTAACTAACTGTATGGGAGCACGGAGGAACTGAATGAAAGTCAATACATACATTTTCTCTCTTGATCAGACATAGACGCAATTGTTTTGATATGAGATCAGGTGCCTCTACTTGCTTCTGATTGATTGTTTGGTATGTGTTGATGTTAGTGGGGAGAGTCGTTACACACTGAAAGCAAAATCCAATCCCGATAGGTAGACTACCTACCTGACTGTGAAGTAAGTTGTTTTTGGTGTTATGGAGAGAGACTAGACTTAGTCACCTCTTTAACACGCACGTTCGGTAATCCGTTTTTTTTCCCTTTCCTTCTCCATGGAAAATCATTGTCGGGGTTGAGTTGGATTGATGAAAGTCTTAGTCTTGATATGTCCATAAAGCAAAGTCATAACGACAAACCGTACAACGTACGTGTATCGTTTCACATGAATTTCTCGTTTCTCGTTCCAACAACCAAACCAGGAAGAAGACACAGTCAATACGCAAACTCAGCATCACCTCACTACCTAACTGTTCCCCTCCTCGTCCTTCCTCCTCAACTCCAAAATCCTCTTTAAATCCAGCCTCCCCTTTGCTCCCCACCCGCCCGGTCCAGCTTCAACATCCGGTCTGACAGCCACATACCATGCCCATGCCCTCTTATCCAGTTCCGCGGCGGTGAGATGGCCTGCCCAGCTGTTGAAGAGCAGTCGCAGAGCGCCTAGGAGCAGGCCGAGGTTTTCTTCACGCTCTGTTTCTAACTGCTTCTGTGTCTTTTTGGGTTTTGTCGTCTTTTTCTGTTCCGTCCTTCCTTCCTCTGCCGAAGCCGTATGGAAGCTCCTCAAAAGATAATTCCTCGCCACTTCCGGTTTATGAATCTGCATACCTACCACTCCCGTCCCATAGCTAGAGCTAGCCTTCCCCCTTCCACCTACAGCACCCATAGACGCAGACGTAGACGTAGTCGACAACAAACCCCCAGGGCCCTTCGACATCCCCTCAATATCCAACCCCCAAACCGCCTCTCCTCCCTCTTCCAGTTCTTCACTACTGGAGGCAGCAGTCTTCCTCCCCCTCTCGTTCACCGCCGCCAAAACCACACTCCTCATCAACCGCCACCGATCCGGTCCCAACATGGTCCCGCCGAACCAGCGCGTCATTACTACTAGTGTATCGTCTATATCCATTTCTCGTAAGATACGCAACATCAAGTCGCCGGCGCCTTGTTCGCCGTCGTCGAAGGATTTCTCAATGATTCGGTTTTGGTTGTTGGGGAGGCGGACGCGATAGGCCCAAGCGTTGTGGGTGGCTGATTCGAGGTTGGGATGCTTGCGCATCAGGTTGTTCAAGAGGACTTTTTCTTGGGTTTGCTTGGTGATCTTGGTCGAGTGGGCAATAAACTTGGAGTCTTTGGAGGTCAGGAGGGGGCTGGTGGACCAGTGGATGTCGTCTGGTTGGAAGAAGGGGTGGACTTTTTGGATGGTTTTAGACGGTGGCGGTGGTGGTGGTGGTGGTGGTTGGGATTGTTCTTGAGGATCCTTTGATGATGATGATTGCGCGGTGGTGGTGGTCTGATCTTCTTGTACAGTGCTTTCACTGGCTTCTTCCTTCCACTCGTACCCTCCCCTCTTGAGCACGGGAACCTCCCTACCCATTACTTTCACCCTCGGTTGACCGGAACCGATCAAGCCCTCTTCTTCGGCACTGGGCCCCTTGGCAGCCAGACCGATGCTTACAGCTTTTGAGCGGGAGTTGGCGCTGACTACCGCTTGTCCCAGGCTCAATCGAGAGGAAAGCGGTTGCTCGGGTCTTGTGTGCCGCAGTAGTTCGACGGCGAAAGCCAAGACTAGAGGGGCGCGGTTGATTTCCAGGACGGTTTGGGAGATGAGCTCTTCGTCTAGGCAGATGGGAAGTTCGAGTGATGCTTCAAGTTCTTGAGGTGTGAGTTCTTCGCCGGGAGTACGCGAAGGCATAAGTGGGTTGTCGTCATGTCTGAGGCGCTTTGAAGAAGACGAGTTTGTTGTTGTTAACGGGGCGCCGCGTTTGGTACCCGCTGAGCCTCCTGCCGTGCTGGTCCGCTTCATAGCTGCTTTGCAGGCATTTTGGAGGGATTTTGCTGTCTTTTCCTCGTTCAAGGCTGTTTTGATGGTGTCGAGGGGGGCTTCGGCTATTTGTTGGATGCTAGTGACTTTGTAAGTGAACATGACTTGGAGATTAGTGATGATATCATCACGCGAGGCTGGTATGGCGGAGTGAGCCTGAGGCATAAGAATAAGAAAGGGTGACTGACTTACCTCCTGATCTCAACAGCTTGTAAAGATTTGATCTGAGCCATGGCTTGAAGCATGGGAGTCTTGCGGCCAACGGTGAGGAGCCGCAGGAGCTCTTGGAGGTCTTGTTGTGCTGACATGGCAGCTGGTGTTTGTCCTTGTACACTTAGTAGTTGCGGTTGGTCCTCAATTGGAAAGATCGAAGTCTGATATCAGAGTTGAAAGAGGAGAGAGTGAGCTCAGGCGATGATATGAAGTGTAAGTGATTTGTTTGTTGTCAAGATGATGAGTGACGAAGGTGACGACGATCCGGGTACCCCTGTCCCAATAGCGTCACTGCACGGCGCACTTTAGCGCAGCAAGCAGATGCTTGGCAGCGGAAAATTGTGGGGCCTCTCATCGACACCAGAACGACTTTCGAAGCTTCTGAATCTGAACTTGTTCAACTTGATTCTCTTGGGCTTGAGTTCGGGAGCTAGCCTTTTGGGGAATGTCAGTTCTCGAAGCTTGTGACTGCACCACCAACCACCACCATGGCAACGAGGATACCACTCTCCCTTAGGGGAGCTTCCCAACGCTCATCCCACCTCTTCGTGACAGCCAACCGCCTTACCCGAGCCCGAGCCTTCACAACCACCTCTCTCCTTGCCAAGTCCAAGTTTCCTCCGCACTCCAAGGCGTGCAGGCTGTCCAAACCATCCACAACCGCCCCACCAATCCCAGAAGTAACCCTCTCACCAGCTTATGACTATTCTCTACACAGTCGAAACAGTCTATACTATGACAAACCAATTCCCGAACCAAAATCAGAGGAACCTCCCAAATCCAATTCGGAACCCCAAGACCTCGGCACCCTCCTCCAGCAACGCAGATGGCCCCTCCTCTTCTCCGGCCTCACCGCCCTGATCATGGGCGCCTACATCTCCATGCTCATCGCCTCTCTATCTCGGGGTCCTGACGCCTGCTCTCACGTGGACCCCGCCACTGGCCAGTTACCCGTTACCGGCCGTCCTCGCGAGCTGGACTCTCTAACCAGCAACCCCATCATCAACGACCGGATCCTGCGCGAGAAGGCCATGGCGTTCGACAACGGGCTCAACATGCCCGAGCGCATGGCGGGTATCCGACTATTGAGAAAATGGCTGGGTACCCGAGTGAAGGGCCATGTGCTGGAGGTGGCGGTCGGCACAGGCAGGAACCTGCAGTTTTACGACTGGACCGAGGTGGTCAAGGGGCCGGTCACTGGGCGGGAGTTGACAGAGGAGGAGAGGGAGGAGGAGGAGAACAAGGCGAAGGGGAGGATCAGGAGCGTTTTGGATAAGGGAGGGAAGGATGGGGAGAAAAGGGATAAGGATTGGGTGGAGAAGATGAAGCTGCCTGGCTTGCTGGAGGGCGAGATGCTCACTTTTACGGGAGTGGATATCAGCGAGGGCATGATGGGCGTTGCGAGGCAGCGGTTGAGGGAGAATGTTCCCGAGGGAAGGAAGTTGGTGCCTAAGGGCGCGTTTTTGGCGTCGAGAGAGGGAAGTGATAGTAGGATTGGAGAGGGTAAGAGGGGTGAGGAGCATGAGGTGCTTTTGACTACGCTGGAGGATAGAATTAGGCTGGTGAGGGCGGATGCGGAGGCTAAGCTGCCCGAGGCGCCTGCTTATCCTGCGAGGCTTGGGGACAAGGACGAGGAGAGGAAGAAGTATGATACTGTCGTTCAGACTTTTGGCCTCTGCTCGGTTTCTGACCCGCTTGCCCTGCTGCAAAACATGGCGGGTGCGGTGAAGCCGGATACTGGAAGGATCATTCTGCTGGAGCACGGAAAGGGTTGGTCGGATTGGATCAACGAGAAGCTGGATGCTTGGGCACCTCAGCACTTCAGTCGGTACGGGTGCTGGTGGAACAGAGACATTGAGAAGTTGGTGAAGGAGGCGGAGCAGAAGGTGCCTGGATTGGAGGTGGTGAAGATTGAGAGACCTGGCCTCTTCCAGGCCGGTACTACGGTGTTGGTGCAGTTGAAGGTCAAAAGCCAAGAGAACTGAAGAAAGGAGTGTGTCTCATCATCCCTTTGTATCGTAGCTGTGCCTTTTTATGTATAGATATGTGTATAGTGTTTCTGCATCTGTATGGGATGAGTCGTGGTTGTTGCTGATATCGACACAGATTCGGACGGCTCTAACCATCCGGCCCGGCGATTCTATTGTAGTGTACAGACCGGAGTCTAGGATCGGGCGGCGTTTATGTCAACACTAAGGGTTATTTCCTTTTGATGTTCAGGTACGGACTCGGATCTGCTTGCCGCATTGCCCCTTCCGAGAGTTCGGACAATATCTCCACATGGACATTGCGAAACAGAGCAATGACATGAAGATTTGCTCTTTCCCATCCGAACTTGCAAGAATTCCCCATTCCCACTCAGGTGTGTGAATCCCCTCAACCTGCTTCTAGAAAATAGATTCAAAGCTTGAACCGTCCAAAGCCCAACTTCACGCTACATTGGACGACGACGACATACGTAAAAGATGGGATGGACAGCCGGGGAGCCGGGGAGCCGGACTGGGGAGGGGCAGGGCTGTCCTTTTCAGTGAGCATCAACCCCTGACGATGGAACCCAAACACTCTCAAGAAGCGTGGGGCCGCCCAACCAGAGGGTCCTGTTGCCCCCCGCAACCAGTACAGAGTCAACAATTGTCAACCCAATTGGTGCTTGGCAGGAACCTGAAGCTGAACTTGGTTCTGAAATGGTAAGGTGTCGAAGTGCCCTGCTTTTCGGCTTATGCTTTTTGGCAACACATACCCCTTCTTTTTCCAGCGACGCGACTTTGGTTGGGGGACTTTCATCGTCATCATCTCTTCTTTCTTCAAGACTGCGCTGTTCAAAGGCAACTTGCATGGTTCAACTGCGACTGGAGCTGACATTGAATTGGTGGAGTGCAGCATTTGTAGCGTGGTTGTGCGACATCGATAGCGACGATAAACCAGGGCCAGGGGCATTTCAGGTTCCAACAAACAACTACTGTACACTGCCCGGTTCTTGGACTTGGCCGACAACGTGGACGGGAAACAACAACGACGTCACAACGAATCGCACCGAACGAAACGAAACAAATTCAAAGAAACGAGCACACGATTATACGAAGAGGTTGGGCATTTCTCGACGGCCGACGTCCCGCTGTGGAAACTCCGGGTGTACCTGATCTACGACAGTCTTTGACGATCGACAATTCGGAATTGCGCGAGACGCAGGTACCAGACCAAAGACGCAGGAACGGACTCTTCACCGCCAAAAGAAGCAGACCGATAAAGCATAGTTTCGTGCGATAAGGAGACGGGAAAGAAGACAAACAACACCGGAAACAAAGAGAATCGCAAGCCGCGCCCTTGTTTTTTTGAAATAGAGGCGCGATGCCGGCTGCCACGAGCGAAGCGCCGGCTGTGGTCCTTTCCTGTGAGCCTCCATGGACACCAGCTGGGAAATAACAGAACTAACACTGGGATACAGTCGCCAACAACTTCTGGGGCAAGGACGATGCCGGTGTTCAACCTCTCCTCGAGCGGATGTCCGCTGCTAAAACGACATGCGACGAACTTAAGAGCTTCTACACAGGTATGCTCCAACAAGAGAACATCTATACCTCGGGAAGGAACTGGGCACTAACACCTTGTCTACACAAAAGCCCGGGCAAAGATCGAAGAGGAATACTCCCGACAGCTTCTCAATCTAAGTCGCAAATCCCTCGGATCGCAAGAGTCTGGAACCCTAAAAGTCTCCCTTGATACCGTTCGACAAGAGGTGGAATCCATGGGCAAGCAACACCAGGCCATCGCCTTACAGATGAGAAGCGAACTCGAGGAACCCCTGGTCGCATTCGCAGGCGGCATGAAGGAGCGCCGCAAGATCATCCAAAACACAGTCGAAAAGCTGCTGAAAGTCAAGGTACAGCAGACCCAGGCTGTGAACAAAACAAGAGACCGCTATGAGCAGGAATCTCTCAAGATCAAAGGATACCTCGCCCAAGGACACATGGTCATGGGCCAGGAGGAACGCAAGAACAAGGCTAAACTCGAAAAGACACAGATTAGTCTGGCCAGCTCCAACGCCGACTACGAGGCCGCCGTCCAGGCACTGGAGAAGACCACCGCTCGATGGAACCAGGAATGGAAGGGTGCTGCTGACAAGTTCCAGGACCTTGAGGAGGAGAGACTGGATTTCACCAAGAGCAGTCTCTGGACGTTTGCTAACATTGCCTCTACGGTTTGCGTTAGCGATGACGCCTCGTGCGAGAAGATCCGGTTGTCGCTGGAGAAGATGGAGGTTGAGAAGGATATTGCAACTTTCATCAAGGAGAAGGGTACTGGCCAGGAAATTCCGGACCCTCCCAAGTACATCAACTTTTGCCGGGGTGATGTTGATGCGCAATCCGAGGTCTCGGTCGAACCAGATAGCGACGCCTTCTCGGTCGCCCAGTTCCCAAGGAGCATCAACCCAGCCTTCCGCTCGTCGTCGCCTCAGCCGAGCACATACGAGTCGCATCACGATCCCAATAACGCATTGGTGAAGACGCTAGGCCATGATATCTCTGTGGGTGTTAACGGCAGTCGCGAGACCACGGCCACACCGTCCAAACTTCCAACCATTCCGGCAGCGGCACTGACGATGCCACCTCAGCAACAACAGATTGAAGCCCCTCCTCCCCAACAGCAACCGGTGCCGCCGCCGCAGCAGCAACAGTTAGTACAACAGAGACCGCAGCTACAACAGAGGAGGACTACGCAGCACAGCCTTCACGAGGAACAGCGGAAGCAGCAACAGCAGGTGGCAAGGGTTCAGCAGAATCCACGTGCCGCCAACAACGTTGAGTACGATTCAACTGATTTTACTCCTATTCCTCATAGCCCGCACCCGCTGGACGGCACGGCATTGCTCAGCCGTCCCCCGGGGCCTGTTTCTTCTGATGTTAGTCTCAACGCAGCGCCATCAACTAACACTATATCCCGTCCCTCTAGAAGAGGGGATAAGAGTAGCGAACCGACGTTGGAAGAGCTGCAACAACAGCTGCAGCAGTCTGGTCCTGTCTCGCCTGTCAAGAAGATACAACAGCAGCAACCGCAGACACCGCAAACCCCGCTCGATTTGGTTCCCGCTAATGGTGCACAGTCTGGCTCGGCCTCACCCGAGAAGAAGGAGTTGCCCAAGAGGAAGAGTGGCTTCTTTGCTAATAACAGCCCGTTCAGGAGGAAAAGTACCAAGGAGCTTGAGCAGCAGGCCACTGGGAGCAGTGGAAGCAGGCAGACTTGGTATGGAGGACAGAGTGGACAGAGTAGCAGTATGGGCAACAGGACGCCCAGAGCTAATGCCAGTCCAACCAAGGAGAACAATACCCTTTTCGGCATCGAACGGTCTGTCAGCCCTGATCCCATTGCTGCTAATGCCAGCTTGGCTCTTAATATCGGCGGAAACGTGTTTGCTGTCGATCCGCTTGACAAGCGGAAGGGTCAGCAGCAGCAGCAACAACAGCAACCGGCCCCCGATGATGATCCCATTGCCTTGGCTTTGGCTGAGTTGAAGGGCGTCACCAGCAACACTGGGAACCAAAGCAGCACGAGCCGGACTGAGATGAACAAGCAAATGTCCGTCCGCATGTCAGCCGATCACTACCACGGAATCACCACTCCTGCTCCTCCTGGTGCTGGCGGTCCTCAGCAATCCGGGAACATCTCCCCTGGTGGACGCAATGCCAGCTCGCACAGCACGCACAACAGCCGAAGCAACAGTGACTTGGCCTTGCCACCCGTTATTCCCGGCGCCAGCAACGGCACGCGTGCCACTCCGCCGCCATCCTACGACGGCATGCAAGGCGCCATGGTACCCGTGTCGCGTCTCGGTGTGCCGCCTCCCGCTGTCACCAGCAGAGCCATGAAGGAATCCAGCCAAAAGTTCCAAGCCCAAACGCGGAGTCTGTTCTCTAACGGCGGCAGCTCCGGCGGGGCAGATCAGCGTCCCGGCTCCGGTTCCGCCAACTACCAAAGCCGTTCCCGTGGCGGCAGCACCGAGATTCCTCGCGCAGCCAG
>RAOH01000429.1:0-26967 GCA_009804965.1 Neurospora sp. FGSC 26632 | reverse complement strand
CGCCGACGGCGGGCCTTGGCCCGGGGGCCGCCGGAGGTGCTGGGGCGACGAGTAGTCCGAGACGGAGCATGTTTACGGAGAGTAGGGAGGATATGAATGGGACTGGTCCGGGTGATGGGAGGTAATTAGGCTCCGGATATGTGATGGTGGAGGAAGGTGTGAGAATGCTTGTTTTGGAATGGGAAATTGACGGGTTAGATGAGATGCGATCCATGGGACCGGCCATGGGTGTGTGCTGGGTGTCGTCTTTTTTTTCCTTTTGTCTGGTGTCTGGTGGGTTCCAGTCATTGGTTTCCGGCCTAGTCATGTTCAATGTTTATGTTAATGATGGGATTCGATGCTCGGGACCGAGCTGGTACATACCTTCCATGTGACTAATGAATATTTCTGGGATTTGTTTTGCAACATTGATGCCCTGAATGTCGTGAGCATGCTGTTTACATTTCTGCTGTTGTCTGAAACTATCCTACGAGTCTCTCCGGAAAGCTTTCACATCTTTCATAACGGAAGGAACAATCTCGCTGAGGGAAATACGAGTCGTTCACATCTTGAATCCGACGGAGCCTCTCTGGTAGTCCCTAGAGGCACCTAGCTACTCCATCTCACCCCGGAAAGACACGCACTCCTATCAGTTTTCCCTCCACGCCATCGACCGCGGGCCTTCAAAAACTCTTCTGTAGACACCTCTCATATAGACACGAGGCTTTCTGCCTCTGGTACTACAAACAGTGGAGTGTGTAAAGTAGCGTAGTGTCAAGGCGGGCAGTTTGGGCACCAAATGACAGGGAGGAGAAGGGAACCGAGGGGAGTTTGTGGTGGCGTGGAAGTGCCATGCCTGGTGAGAGTTGGCAGTTACGCAAGAACCGAATCTAAGGGCGCTGGAACCCCGCTGTAAAAGCCCACTGTAACGGAGGTATTCCAGGGCGCTGGAAATCCCAGGGCCGAGCCGCTATTCTAGTGCACAGAAGCCCACCGTAACTTAACGGGTGCCGTGTTGCATGCGCGCCGGGCCCGGGCCTGACAAGTATCCTCTTCGCACTCTTAATTTCCCAAAACAAGAAATAATAGGCAATCAAGACCAGTCTGGATGCCGCCATGTATTTTAAAATTGCATAGAATTTTTCGGACAGTCATTTCATTATGGTTGGGTGCCAAATCGACGAGTGTCCCAAGTGAGTTTGGCCGGACACGGGCCCTCCGAAATCTGCTTCGCTCCTGCTGCTTGACTCCCTCCTCTCCCTCCTCCCGCCCCGAGTGTCCGGTACCTTTTTTTTTTTTTTTTTTTTTTTTTTTTTTTTTTTTTTTTTTTTTTTTTTTTTTTTTTTTTGGTTTTTTTTTTTTAATGGGAGGAAAAATGTTTCAAGACCATTGAAGGTACCTAGGTTGGAAGGAATCAAGAAAAGTGTAAGTTTTCTGGAAAGAGCAAGCATTTGATATCTCATGCCGTGGCTGTGTTGTGTGCAAACAGGAGCTATGACCACGCACGCCGTTAGAATAAAAAAGATGCGAGGCAAGCTGCAAGGTGTTGAACTCGCCTAGACTCGCAGCCAGATGCCGGACCCGGGGTGGCGGCAAGTTTTTGCATAGATGCACGTATTTAATGTGGGAGTGCTTTTGATCATTGAGGCAATGCTTTCTGCAGGTTTTGGGGAGGAGGACAGAGGTTGGTTGCTGCACCCAAATAAATATGTAGAGCCTATGTCCGCTTAAGTGGTTGCTTATTTCCTGCAAGGTACCGACCTACCTACTTGAATATGCAAAGTTTATTTGTATCTGCTAGGTACCTAGGCTTCGCGGTTCAGCTTGGAAGAGCGGGTGTCGAGGGGAAGCGGTGATCATAGTAGCCAAGCGGACGAACAAGTGTGGTTGCTTGGATTTGACTTCCAAGCGCTCGGTGGGATGACTGAAACTAAAATTGTTGAGGACATTTCTCCTGATATCACTGGTTCGGGGCGTAACAATTCTTCGTTGGAAGCGGTCCGAGAACAAGAGGCATGTATGAAACGGAAAAAAATAAAAGAACAACTGAAAATGATCAGGTTAAAGGATAAACCGGTTTGGCAATCACGGATTAATCACAGGTAGACGTACCTACCTTCAGACTTCACGTTCTCCTGGCTCCTTCCCGGCGTATGTAATTGCAGCCGTGGCTGATGGCTGATGAGACGCCTGGCGGGAGAGGCAGTTTATGCAGCACTTGTTGGTGGTAAAAGGTATTAACCGGAAAACGAAGTAGAAAGACCAAGAAAAGGAAGAAAGAAAAGGAAGAAAGAAAAGGAAGAAAGAAAAGGAAGAAAAAAAAATGGAAAAATGGCCTGGGTCGAGCCGGTAAGGTGTCCTCGTAACTGGAATCACTTCGGTAGTTCCCAGTGTGTCCTGACAGTGCTGTTTGTGGGATTTTGCCTGTTTCTCCACTAACACCGACTGGTGTAGTCCCCGCCTGAAAGTGACATAACTGCTTGCAAATCTGTTAGAGGACCATCTAGGCCACACCTTGGCTTTCCGGGCCGCCGACTGACTGGGAGAGATGATTCTAGCACGAACCACACCGACTCTCGATACTTGCATCGCATGTACATAAGGTACCTTACCTATCACCCAACTGACCTCCAAGGGCCGCATTCGTTATTTTCCTCAAACCGCAGTGTGAGCCAAAAAGGTTATAGAGCAGCGTTGCATAGATGCATGGAAATGGAATTTATTCCAACTGCCTGACGCACTGCACATTTTCCTGACAGATCCCTTGTTGGTATCTCAAGCTTTCAAGCATATTTCCATCCTCTGGCGGTCTTCCACAACTGATAACTGGCTTTTAACATATATCTCAGAGTTCTTGAGATATAGGCCTACGTAAATGGCTATATTGCTGATCTTCTTTTTTTTTTATAAAAAAAAAAAAAAGAGAAAAAAAAAGGAAGAAGAAAAACAGGCTGGTCTGAAGGGCTAAAATCAAGAGAGGGGAGCGCTGGTGACATGGTATTGTCAGTGTCCTGGACCGCGGTGATGGGTAGAGGTAGAATGGTGGTGGATGGGACCGTCAGTGTAGGGCACGACCCTCTCTGCAGCTTCTGTATGCTTCTTGGCTGAGAGCACCTTGTTGCGTCTCCGAAGATTGCACGAGCTGCCCGCATGTTTCGGAGGCATATATGCCCGCCATATGTGTATACCGGAGGGGAGCCCCATTCCGCACCCTTCGCTTGAATTTTTATTGCTACGGGCATGAAGTATGTGCAGGAGCGTCGTCAACTTGGTTTATTTTGTATTCTCGCTGGTTCATTTATTCTTCTCCTGCTCTCATGCCCTTGTCCATCAGATCTTTACCTGGTTCAAAATCAAAACCAGCAAGCTCCTCCGCTGCAGCTTAAACGACCTAAGGCCTTTCGCCATTTATCAGCATAAACTACACTCCCATTATCTCGTCGCTGCCAACTGGCCGACAACACCCCCAACTTCCGATACCCCGTCAATCGAAGTCGAACATCTTCTCAATCACCTCCAACCTTGACTCGGATCCTCCATTCGTTCCGCCTCCCGCCCTAAACTCATTTCTACGAAGTTATACTACCATCGAACCACCACCATGTCTCGCCTTACCGGCGGAAAGCACGTTGACGTCTCGGGGTCGGGTGCTAGTGGTTTTGGGGCGGGCGGAAAGCTACGTCTCAAAAAGCACTTTACTATCAAAGACCTTCAACTGAACACGGCGACTAAAATAGCCGCTGAAACTTTCCTTGCCGACTTCCCCAACGGCGAGTTTTACTCCACGGAGACTGACTCGGGGGGAACAACCTGTGCGGCCTCTACGCCCTTAGAAATAGCATGTTGGGAGACAGAACCCCCATATGCCCCCACCCCCCCCCTGTGCCCACAATTCCCGGGCTTTTGAAATCGCTTCATGTCTGTCATCCCTTATCTCTAACTACAATATCAGGAAATGGGCCTCCCGGACCTCGAACCCTCCACCAGCAACTTCTCTGGGGATGAACTGAGGCTCATCTTCAAAGGGTGGGCGACGGGTTTCGAGGACATGCTCAGAAACAACAACTGGGGAGGAGTGGACCTGGGCCTTGTTACCCCCATTAACATGACCGCCGAAAACCCGGAACTGCAGCCTCTACGCCCCCAAATAGTGTTTTACGGGCCGACCCCGTCGGGACTCCCCATCCTCCCGCTCCCTCAAGCTCCAACGCAGCAGCAGGACTGGGGCTAGAACCAACAACAGCTCCAGGATTTCCTCCTTCCAGCTGGATGAGTCCCATTACTCCAATTCATGTTCCTCGTCTACAAGTATCTCGGGCACATTCGCCTCCAGGTTCCTCCTCCATTTGGACAGGAGGATCGGAGCCGGTTCCAGAAAGTCGTCTTTATCCGTCCGCCCCCCTCGTTCGCGCCTACACCGAATCCGCCGCCTCTTTTTCCTTACCAGGCCATCAACACCTGCAGCAGCAGCTGGGGCAACCCCAAGGAGACGGTCAAGCTCCCATCGTCCCTCAGTCGTCAATGCTAGTAGCACCCCCGAGGTAATGGGTGCTGAGGACGTCAGGGACCATGAGGGCGAGGGGTCGAACAGGGAGAAGCTGGAAGGGGAAATTTACCTAGGGACCTGGGAGTTGTTGTAGGGCTAGTGAGTGAGGGGGTGAATTGGGTTGGCTATCATCGGGTTGACATCTGGGCTTGGGTATGACTGGCATTGGATTTTCAAGATTGCTGTTTTGGGTACTTCTTCCCCTCAAGAGCGGAGCATTGTTTAGACGTTACAGCTCACGCGTTACTATGATTTAAGATTAACGATTTACGACTTATGGAATGAGGAAATTAAAAGACAGTTATCTTTGAAGGTGCCTTACATGTACTGTAGCAGTTGAGACCAGCGCTGGCGGTCAAGCATACTCAAGCTCCCGAGAAGGTTTAATTACTCGTGGCCGTACGTGGTGATTATTGTTCAATGACATATCGATTCGCTCCAGATCAAATGATGTCTTTTACCTCCAAAGTTTACGAGGAGAACCGACGGTAATATGTGCTTCAATCACGGTGATGTGTTGCTGGATCGCACGAGTGTCATTGTAGGTAGGTAGTACTCCATTTGCTTGTGGAAACCTCAAGGAAGGTGGGATAGACAGATAATTGACACTCGATTATGCCTTCCGTCTTTCAACCACTACTACTTTCCTTTCGTCTCCTAACAGGAAGTTGCTATGAACCTGTAGCCGTCACAAAATGCCCTGACCCACTTGAAGTACTTTACTATTTTCACGTTCAAAGCTGTCACTGATGGTGTTGTGCCGCAATATCTGGAGCATGGAAGAGGATGATATGACACAATTTACACACGCTGGTAAGATCAGAGGTAGTCAGAACGGCCACTGATTAACAACATATCAAACCATCTCCTGGACCGTTCGCCCGGCACAAGGCCGCAGTGCTATCACGCGCCTCCACTCAGTGTACCTTGCGTCCAACCAGACGGACGGTTATGCCGTGCCAGTCTGGCGACGACCAACGTGAAGTTCAGGTCAAGTTGACGGGCAAGAAGAGCGGGGTACCACTGGACTGCACCTTCCCTCCGTATGTTGACATAAGCCCCTCAAGTCATGAACAGCAGTTGCACCTGCCATTAAGGCGCTAGCACTTGTCAGTTCGTCTGGATCTGTATTGTGGGCTCCAGAGGCACGCAAGGCTGCTGCTGCTGTTTGTGAATGGGGAAAAGCTGCCGGGTCAGCGGTTCGCCGCCGTTAGCGGAACACATGAAATCGAAGATATGGTGATCAATCTAACGAGATATTTGACGAAAAAGCAAACACCAACAAACTCAGTACAGTACTATCATCGGAAGTCCCGGGAGTGTAGGTAGACACTACACGATCGGATCGGGGACCTGAACAGAGCTGATCAGTGGATGGATCAATCTGTCTTCCCCTCCCGGTCCCGTTTCGTACTTCCAGTGCTCCGGATCGGAGATGACGGAACACTCTCCAACAGCGGATGAGCTCAGAAGGGGGGAGGGGGGTAGGAGTAACTCGTAGGTCGAGACAACGGAAAGAGCGAACTGAGATCTTGAGCAAGGATCCCTTGCTTGGAAGATCCAAGTCGTCGGTAGCTTAATCTTAGGTACCACGACGCTTCGTTTGGTCCCGTCCTTTGGTCCCGTCCTTCTCTGGCTGTTCCTTGACATCTTCCTTGATCCTTCTTTGATGCTTCCATTTTTCTTCGTCTCTGTGTTGATATGGCGAGGGTGAGGTGGTATCGGCGAGACTTCCGAATGCTTCCGTGGTTGAGAGGACTGACTTTGTGGTTAAAAAAAAAAAAAAAGGATATTCTGCGCCGATCACAGAGAGCGAGAGTAACACACTACACATTTTGTTATTGCTCGCACACAAAGACAAGGATAGGATGTCATCGCTTATTTACACCTCCAGGTTATATCCCTTCTGCTACCCCGAACTTGTCGAACCCTCATAACATGCTTGACCATGGAAAAGGACAAGTATTCAAGCTTGATCCTTCTTGTACTATGAGCTTGTTTGCCTCTTGTTTCTACACGTGTCTGCGTTTATCAACGAGCGGAGCGGGTACTTTCCGTCTCGATGGAGCCTCCTTGCTTCCCTCACGCCGGAATCCAGTCCGCACTGTCTTCATTACGGGAAGTGTTCCGGGTACTATGTATGATTGCTGTGCAACTGAATGCTTGCTTGCTGGGTCGGAACCGTTTCTGGTTCAGGGAACCTGGAAGGATATTATTATGCTGTGCGTTGCGTTGAGGTTTGTTTCCGACGCTCGAGGCTTGAGGCTCTTTCCCGAGGAAAATCGAATGTCCAAAAGGAATGCATCTTCCTTGAGACGGCTCAGCCGGTACGTTTCCCATTCGCTGGTCTCTTCTGTTCTCATTCCCAGGCCTTGACGACGACGAGATAATGCGCATAAGGGTAGATAGATGCCTAAGGTAAGCATATAACGGTAGCACCGACCGGACATCCGCTCGGGGAGAAATGTAACCTCCCCTCCCGGGCCCCGGCTACCTAGTCTTCAAGCCATTCGCCGATACACAGCCCGGAAAGCACGGTATCCATGCGGTATCTACTTTTCTTGGCATCTTGCATGTCCCGGTCGAACAGTTCTTTTGTTCCGACCAACTGTCTTGTCGTGAAAGACGCCGCATGCGCTCGCGCTATGCGCGGCTGAAAAGGCCCCCCGATTTACGGACCCATCTCGCCTTGCTCCCAGTTTTTTTGCCTCAACCTAACTGCGTTGTTTGTGGTTCTTTCTTCTTCAGCTGAGCTCTGCCTGGGAGATCTTGGAAGATCTTCGAGGGATTTTGGAGGCTCGGGGTCCATCACTTCCCATTTCCCGGAAGACGCCGTGAACTGGGAAAACGCCAATCAAACCCTGCATGTGGCTAATTTAAATTACCTGCAGCCTTTTGGGCACCCCTGGCGGCATTTCATATTTTTCTAGAATCTCGCTAGAATTTCTTCATTCCCTGCTCTGTGATCCGCCGGCGTAGACTTTGTAGTTTCGGTTCCTTTTTGCTGGGGTGCTGCCATGTTGATGTCAGATTCTCATGTTCAAATAAGATGACGGACGGAAGGCTGCTCCCCGGGCAAAATAGCTCGTGGCACCATGACCCGGAAACGAGCGAGCGGACGCATGGAAAGAAGCGTGGGAACCATGGCCTTGACGAGAACGTGTTGTGGTGGAAGCGGAAGTGGAAAGAGAAAGCTTGCGGAATCAAAGATTGTGTTTTACCACCCTGTTTAGTTGGGCGTTGGGGGAAGGTTTCCTTGCAGCAGATTGTGAAAACTGTTCGGAAGACTTTGTCAGATTTGATGCTCAGGGAGTCACAGCCTCACAGGGAGGGCCATGGAAAAAGAAGAATGGTCACAACAAGGGAAGGGGTCCATCCAGGGCTGCGTTGCCGAACCGTGAACTTGGCGGTCTTGTCCCCACGGTGTGGGAATCGCGAACCGTTCCCGCCTCTTGAACCTTGTGGGGTCCAATCCCGTTCAGCCGCTTTTCTTCATGGTGGTGATGCGAAAATGATGGTGTTTTTGTGGTGTTAATTTTTTGGTATTTTCGTTGTCTTCCGACACCGGCGATGGTGAGAGGTGTTTTGCTTTGTAGTTTTCTCGAACAGTAAGCGATGCCTTCTGAGCTTCTTTCACAGCGAGAACCGTTCCATCTCACGAACAGCACTCACGGACCTGTTCCTACCACATGCTTGGACACCACCGAGATGCACCAGCGCATCATCATCCGCTGCATGAAACCACCTGGCACTGCTGCGAGCCCCGCCATGGCACCGCTAACGCAGGTGCAATGCAGCACAAATGTCACGGGGTGTGGGGGTTTCCGTGTGGTGTGGTGGAGGCATTGAGGTAAGGTGCTACGTCCGTAGAAGGGCTGGACTCCGGTTAGAATTGCGCCTTGTCAAGCCATCGAAGCCTTTCGGGTTGCAAAAGACGTTTTGTCTTGTGACACTTGGCTTCAGGTCCGTGTTCCGAAGGGCGGTGGAAGGGTGTTTTATGTTTCGAGATAATCTCTGGTGATCGCGATGTCATTCTCCTCCTGCCTCCAGCCGGTTATTAAAGGTGGATTCGTTGGTGGAGTGGGCGAACAAAGAGCCATTTCTTGGCTGTGGTGGTCAGAGCTCTTGGTTGAGACTATGTTGATAGTGCAGCGTGTGGAAGTCCTTTGGCGATGGTATCACTTAGAAGATGTCGATGGGTTAAAAATTCCCGGCTGAGCCCCTTCTCATAGTCGGTACATAGTCGTTGGCTGAGGCGAGGAGACACAGTGGGGGTTGTGCCGTCTTTGGCGAAGAGCTGTGCATATACGTATCATGATCTGAGGCTGGTGATCTTCCAACGCAGGTTCCAGATCCCCTGGGAGGCTAAGGCTCAAGGCTGAACTGCCGCGCTGGTTACGGTATGCTGTTGTTGCCTTGTTCGAAACACGGGGAGTGGATGCCTTGCCCCAAGGGAAAAGGAAAGGAGGAATTGAGATAGCGAGAGTGCCGAGACGAGGTCGGCTACATACAGCGTCGTAGGGGTAATTTGCAATGGTCCATCGAGAACTGGGGCTCGTGGGACGACTAAGACGGAAATGTCTAGACGGAGAAATGGTGTCGACGCCCAAGCACATTACCTGCCCTGCTATCGTCGAGCTTCGTACCAGGCATTGGTCGGATGCTAAAATACCGATGTTCGTCGCGCAAAGTCATCACACAAGAGTGAAGCAGAAGTCGTATCCCGATGCCATCTATTCGACAGAGATTTGCCCGTGATGCCCTTCGTCATCCGGAGCTGTCAAAGTGGACACGATAGAGAAAGTGGACAAGGCGAGCCGATAAAGGCCCCGGCCCCGTTGTGATTTCTTGTGATATACATCGATGTACCCTCCCGGTTTGGCACTGTGAGAAGACAAGTTGGAGTCCCATTGGTCAAACTTTGTTTCTCGGCCAATCAATCAGGCCACAGCCCTGCCCCAGAAACGAGCACGAACCACGAGCGACCATCTCCTTTTCGGGGTGACGTCCACTCTGCCCACCACTTGTGCGCCCGTGCATCGACGGGTCTTGGCTACCCCTTGGTTGTTCGTCCAAGACAGTGTGAGAAGACAAGGAACTGCAGCTCTCCATTTCGCGGCGAGCAAACCCACTTCTTTGAGCAGGCAATATTCCGGGCGTAGCTCACGCCATTTCCATCTGGCTTTTCCATTCTTTCCTTCTTTCGACCCTTTTTCTTTTTTCTCACTTCACAAACCAAAAAGCGCCGTTTGTGGTTTTTCGTCTGTCCCGGCTTTTCCCTCTGTCGTCAGAATTTTCTCGATTGATACCCGACCCTCCTTTACTATACATCTACTAGCGCCCCTACCTAGCAGGTACCACTAGCTTACTAGAGGGAATCCCTGGACAGCACTGATCAGTGGCTCGTTTCCTCGTCGTTCCTGCTTGCCCATCTCCACAACCGCTGCTGCACTCTGCTGCACTGCATTCTGCGCGCCCGCCGCTCAATTCACCGCAACCACCACCCTACCACTTTGGCTCCAAGGGCAACTCACCTCAACTTCCGCTCGCTCATCTCCGTCGTCAAGACTGCGCGTTTCCCCCCGACAACACGCTTTCCAAAGGAACCTCGCTTCCTCCTTCTCAGCAATCATCGCCATCCCATCCCTCGACCTTTAATTCTACCCGCCTTCGCATCCAGGATCCCCCCTGAGGGCCTTATCCATCACACAGTGACGTTCTCTGCACCGTTGCCGAGCGACGACCGTGACCTCAGTCACCTAATCATTTGAGGAGGTCATTCCATCTTGCCCCTCGTGTCGACATCTCGACTTTTTCCAACCTTTTACTTTTTACATCTTCTTTAATCAGTAGCCAAAATGGCCAACAAGGTGAGTCGCTCCGCAGCCGTCATTCATTTCGCACTCCTCAATTGAAACGCGCTCTTGGGTTCAATTGCCTGCGGCATTTGGCTAACATTGCTTTCTTCTCCTTTTCGCAGTTCACAAGAGAATACAAGCTGGTGGTTGTCGGCGGCGGTGGCGTCGGTAAATCGTGCCTTACCATCCAGCTAATCCAAGGTCACTTCCTTGACGAATATGATCCTACAATTGAGGGTACGTTCACTGCATACCAACAGGGACCCAGCGAACCCTGAACTAACTTTGAGCTCAACAGATTCGTACCGCAAGCAATGCACCATCGACAATGAGGTCGCCCTTCTCGACATTCTAGATACCGCCGGCCAAGAAGAGTACTCTGCCATGCGCGAGCAATACATGCGCACCGGTGAAGGCTTCCTGCTCGTTTTCGCCATCAACTCGAGGGAAAGTTTTGAGGAAATCAGGATCTACCAGCAACAGATTCTTAGGGTCAAAGACAGGGACTCGTTCCCCATGATCATTGTCGGAAACAAGTACGATTTGAGGGGAGAGCGCGTTGTTTCGGAGCAGGGTAGGTTTTCACTTCATCATCCTCGGAAGGGTCAGGACAATACGCTGATATCATTTTGCAACAGAGGGACAAGCTCTCGCCGCCGAGTTCGGTACCAAGTACATCGAGACTTCCGCCAAGACACAACACAACGTCGAGAACGCTTTCTACGACCTCGTCCGCGAAATCAGGAAGGAGGACAAGAAGCTCGGCGAGAAGGTCGGCGGCACCTCATTCGCCAACAACAACGGGGCGGTTAAGCAGATGGACGTCGGCGACGAGGACGTCCAAGCAGGTTGCTGCGCCAAGTGCATAATGATGTGAATGCTCGAAACCAACAGGGGAAGAGCAAGCGGGGAGTTAAAAGAATTGGGTCACGTTTGCAATGAAGAGATGGACGATCATACACACACGCACACAAAATCCGGACTTTATAGACGACATGGATGTGCAAACAACCAAAACACAGAAGCCATATCGGACGGCCACGCCCATGCCTTAGCTCACGTACAGGGACCAGTCGGGCTCAGGACAACGGGACCAGCGGAAGGAATATCAGCGTTTGGAGGCATTTCAGGCAAGAAGGGGGTTAGGAACCGGGACCGGGCACACACATTCTTTGCCTTTTGTGGGCATTTGTTGCAGTGGCACTTGCTCGGATGCTGAACGACTTGAAAAAGTTGCTCTCAGTTAACAACCGGCCGCTGGGTCTAATATTACACCGCCGCTGCTACATTCCGCCCCTTGGCGTTCATGAGGCGTGGTCGGTTTCTCTATCAGCGTCTGGAAGAGGTCGCCGAGGGAAGAAGGAAGGTTGGTTTTGGTCTGGTTGGTTTGGCGAAGGGGTTGGTTGGTGTTTGGTATAGTTTTGGTCCTGTCTGGTCTGGTCTGTCTGGGGGTTTTTGTTGGCGCTTTTCTGTCCGTGTTTCACGATCCACGGATTTTGTGGTCAAATACTTCTTTTTACTATCTTTTTTTTCACTTTACACATTTTGGGAGTCCTTTATCCGCCAGGGAACTGTACTTGCTATGGATGTCATGTCATGGTGGGGATTCCGATCGATACTGGTTTTGCAAACTCTCGAAAGAAAACCGTTTATTTGTAATTCATTCTTACTAAACCTTTTTTCTTCTCTGCCTTTCCCCTTTTCGCTCACTCCTGCCTGATCTGATCGTTTCCTCCCGTTATTTTTATGTCTCCCATGTCTAAAAGCATGCATGGTAAAGTGGTTGTTGGTTGGTTATTGGTGGTTGTTAGCTGTCTGTCCGTCGAATACATCATCTCCTCTGGTTGAAAAGTCTTAGGTGCGTGCCATGATGTCGTGATATGCGTGTTAAGTATCTGATGTAAACGTACATGAACCGTTGATGGCCACAGTCACTTTTCAAGTTATTACTGCAGTCAGTAACTTGTGCTGGAACCTCAGTCTTGCATACGGCCAACAAGGCTGAATGAAGCCTTCTTAGATGGAAATCCGTCAATGGCTGGCTGCCACATTATTATCTGACCATGACCACCGCGGCGGGGTCAGTGGTGACATGAAAATTGCCAAAGTAAGCATTCATTGTCAACGAAAAATGGTTGAAACTGAACCAGTCTCATTCATCGATCGGCCTTGTCAACCATATGCAGCTCGTCCACAGCAGGTACAGTCTAGTCTAGTCTAGCACGACGTCGGAGCACGACATTAATTCGTCATCCTGGCCGTCAAACAGAGCACGCGCTACGTTAGTAGTAACCCTCAAGCATTCACTACCATGGTCCTTTCTTTAGGTATTATCCATTGTCAAATGTCTGACTACATAGACTCTTGCTCCATAGCTCACTTTCAGTCCTTAACCAGCTCAAGAGCCAAACTAGCCAGATCGTCCGATGGAGAAATGGGCGGCGCATCGCCAAACACAGGCAACGTATAACCTCCGGAAGATGATAGAGGGGACACCGACGGCGGGCGGCAAGGGGAAGAAGGTGATTCAAGCACTGACGAGTAACAATTCGCGGGCGTCATGGGGGCTACGGGATGGTTGCGCTACTTGGTCCCGAACCCCGTTGTGGTTACGTCCACGGTTTCGGTGGGCGCGCCAGCGTCAACGTCGTCCTCGCTTTCGGTAGTCACGATCCGGCCTTTGACGTAGTGGCAGACTTCGGGGGCGATGGAGTTGAGGAAGTCTTTGTCTCTGTAGACGGGTATGGTTAGCTGATGGGCTTCATTGTCCGAGGCCCAAGGGGAAGGTGAAATAGGAGGTAAAGACTTACTTTCCAACAAGGGTAACCGTGTTATGCTTTTCCCCCCATCTGGGGTAGCTTCCAACCTTGACGCCCTTGGGCTCAACTCTCGCTGCCAGCTCGGTGAGGTAAGCGGCAATAGCGCTCTCAGGGAGTGGCGTGGAGACGGTAACTCTGGCAATGCCCTTGCCTTCGGGGTCGACTAGGCGCGGCTGGATGTAGGGCTTGAGGCCGTCTAGGAGTTGCTCGACTGTGTAACACTCGTTAGCTTTGGCTTTCAATTATCTTCCTCGACACTGCTTCGATATCCCATGGCGATCGGAAGAGGAAACATACACAACCTAGGCACACCCGGCAAGATGTGCACATTCCCATTGACCACCGCAACTGGCACCCAAAGTTCCTTGCAAGGAAAGAGG
Organism: Neurospora sp. FGSC 26632; assembly: GCA_009804965.1. Classification (NCBI taxonomy): domain Eukaryota; kingdom Fungi; phylum Ascomycota; class Sordariomycetes; order Sordariales; family Sordariaceae; genus Neurospora; species Neurospora sp. FGSC 26632. The sequence goes on along the minus strand of RAOH01000429.1, from coordinate 13,385 downwards.
AACTGCTTCGCCTGGTCTCTGTTGACGTCTGTCGGTAGCTCCACCATACGGAGCTTTGCGGTGAGAACGGGCGAGGGCTCGTCCCACTTGAACGGTGGCTCGCCCTTACGGGGAACAGAAAACTTCTTCATGAGTTCGAAAGCCTCCTCGTTCAGCTTGAGAGGCAGACCGAAGGCTTTGGCTATGGATTGGTAGGTAATGTCGTCGTGGGTGGGGCCGATGCCTCCGCTGTTGTTTAACGTGGTCAATGATGCGTCCTGGACACTCGAAGAAAGATCGGTGTTGGTAGTACCTGGTGACAACAAAGTCGTAGCGGTCACTCATCCGGCGGACAGCCTCGATAATTTCATCTTCATCGTCGGCGATGACTTCGATCCTCTTGAGGTTCTGATATGAGACGCCAACAGTGAGCCTGGGATTCTCTTGGGTTGCTTAACTGGTATAGGGACTTACAATTCCCAAGTTGAAGCACCATTTTGCCATATAGTTGGAATTGGTCTATAGTAAGTCAGCATTGGCTCTTGACAGCAAGATATTCCAAGTTCTCGACTTACATCTTTGGTCTATACAACAACGAAGAAACAGCTGTTAGTCACATTTCTGGCCGTTGTCCCCACAAATAGCTCTTGAACCTGCCTTTCCACCCAATACCTCGTCACCAATAATCAAACAAGCTGCCGTATGGATAGTCCGCGCATTGCGCTCATTTGCCGTGGCCGTCGACCCCATGATGCTGTTGAATAATCCTGTTGACGTCCGGCGTGGAGCTGATGTCGACGGGGTAACAAATGACGTTATCGCTGGCCGTGACAAGTGCCGAGCAACCTGGGATAAGCGAGAGAACATGAAGGTTGTATGACAAGGGTTCGAGGTTGAAATAACTGAAGAGAGGATGAAGAAGGAGCAGTGCAATGTCACTTCGCGATGCGTGGTTGCGGCACTGGTGCCTGCCCATCGCCGTCCACGGTCACGTCCAGGGAAGCCCGGCCAGGCAGCGCCTTCCCCGCTCCGTTTTAGCGGGTGAAGCTGTTAAGCTTCCGCTGGCCAATGGCCGGGACAGCCCCGCTGTCAGTGAGAAATTGATAACATGGAGCTTACGCTACGGGGCTGATAGCTGCTGAGCTGTGGACTTGGCACAGTGATGCCATGCGGGGGCCGGCTTGCGTCCCTGGACGAGGGCGGTGTCTCTCGGTCCTTCGATAACTCAACGCGGCATCTTTAAGAGGTAGTGTCGAGCTTCAACTCTTTTGCTATCCCTAAGCTTTGCGACATTGCGCATCTCGTTTCCGATTTACCTCGCGACCTCTCCTTTTTGCCGTCCGAACCCTACGTATCCGACCGACTTGGAAATAGTTCTACACAATGGTGCGCCGTTTTCCCCCTATCGCGGACATCCGATCCATCAACCACCAGCTCCTATCTCCAGCTTCCAAGCTGTCCAACGAAAGCCCCTCGAGATCCCCATGAATTACAGCTAATGCCGGAAACCCCAGGCCTCCGAAGCAAGACTCTACACCTTCTCCCAAGAAACCAAAGACCACCTGCGCAAGTTCCGCCTCGGCACCTCGCGCTCCAACGACCCCCAGGCCGTCATCTGTATGTATGTTCCCGTTGTCCACTACCCCGGGCCGTTGTCCCACTGGCACTTCTCCCAAAGCACAAATAGCTGACGAGAGCACCATGCTATGAAAACAGACCTAATCGATAAAACAACCAAAGAAATCAAGCAAGACGACGACAAAGTAGTATACAAGACGCTCGAAGAAATCGGCGATGACTTGCCCGACCACAGCCCGAGATTCGTGCTGTTGAGCTATCCCCTGACACTCGTACGTTTACGGTTCAAGCTTCCTTCTGCCATCGATTTTCCCATACCCTACGACAAACATACATCTTGGCCTTGCGAAGCGCCGGATGTACTACAGAAGGGGCAATATGAGCTGACCACGATGCGCAACAGCCCTCCGGCCGACTATCGGTCCCCTACGTAATGCTCTACTACATGCCCTCGACATGCAACAGCGCAATGCGCATGTTGTACGCGGGCGCCAAGGAGCTGATGCGCAACACGAGCGAGGTGACCAAGATTATCGATATTGAGTCGCCGGAGGAACTGGAAGAGATTCCGGGTAAGCTCGGGGTTGCTTAGACGTGTGGTACGAAGGGCAGGCCGAGGATAGGACGCTAAGGGGCGCCGAGCGGATAGCATAGACGTGGGCGGACGGACACAAGGGCTGGTTTCCAGAGAGACCGACAGGGCTCAGTCATGGTTACATTCAGAAAGAGCTGGCAAACGGGGGCGAGGTACAACCAGAGGGGGAGGGTGAAGTGAATGGAAGACAAAGTTAAGCTAGATGCCGGATCATCTATGATCTTCTCATTATATAAACGCCGTGATATCCCAACCATATAAAGCCAGAAACCAGTCCCTAACTCCGTGTCCATGCTACCCTTGTTCCCCCTCAAGCGTCATCATCCTCCGGCATCACCACCGCCGGATCCAATCCCATCTCGGTCGCCAAGCCCTTGACAACCCCCTTCAGAGCCCTACACGCCGGACTATCGGGGAAGCTATCAAAGAAACTCTCGCCATAATCGCACGCCATGCCAATCCTCGGATCAAGCGGCACGCTCCCCAAAAACGCAATCCCCATCTCCTCCGCCAACTTCCTCCCGCCACCCGTCGTCGCCTTAAAGATCTCGCTCTCATGTGTGCACTTGGGGCACACAAACCCGCTCATATTCTCCACCAGTCCCAGCACCCTGATCCCCGCCTTCCTGCAGAAATCAATCTCCTTCCTGACATCCAACAGGGACACCTCTTGCGGGGTGGTAACCATCACGGCCCCATCAATTCCGCTCTCCTTCAGGTACGTGTTCACGCTCAAATGCTCATCGCTTGTCCCGGGAGGCGTATCAACCAGCAAGAAATCCAAATCGCCCCACTCCACATCCTTCAGAAACTGCTTGATCAGTCCGTTCTTCTTCGGTCCGCGCCAGATAATCGCGTCGTCGCGGTTAGGCAGCATGAACTGGATGCTCATGACAGCCAGATTATCCATCGCCCACGCTGGCGACCACCCGGTGCTGGAGACGTGGATCGTCTCTTCCTCCACCCCTAACATTTTTGGGATCGAGGGCCCGCAGATGTCGGTGTCCATCACGCCCACCGTTTGTTCGGAGTTAGTCGCAAAGGCGTGTGCTAGCAGGCTGGTGAATGTAGACTTGCCCACGCCGCCCTTGCCGGAGAGGATCAGGATCTTGTGTTTCACGCCTGATAGGCGCGCGGTGATGAGAGGGATGTCGGGGTCGGGACCTTTGGGCGCGGTGGCGCAGATGGCTTGGTTCGGACACCCGGCGCAGGAGTCGGCGGTGCCGGCTTGTTGGGATTCGGGACCGGGACAGTGTTCGGGTTCGGGGGCGACGAGTTGGGGCTTTTCGGCGAGAGGGTTGGCGAGGACGGAGGCGACCGAGTCGGGCTCAGCCTCGAGGGAGGGGGCCATGGTGGGCTGGTGGTCTAGGCCGGTCGAGTCGCGCGAATGTGTTGAGCTGTTTGGAAATGATTTGGCGGAAAGATGACTCTCGATGTATGTGTGGTTTAGAGTTTACGCGCTGGTCGTTTTGTGAAACGTATGGGTAGATTAATATTAGTGTTTGGGTTTGTCGTTGATATGGAAATGATTCAATGGCTGCTTAGAAATCGGGGCTCCTAGAATCGGTCTTGTCAACGCACGCCATTTGCCTCCACTCCAGTGGACTTTGTCGGCGGGGCTTATCTTATCGTGCACGGAGGTACGTACCGATTTTCGCGGGAAAGGCGGGGCCGCTAACACGGGAGACCGACCCGGGATCTTGCTTCCACCGATCGCGGAACACGACTGCCCTGGCTCGCCTTGTTGAAGCTTTTATCTTCTGTTCAGCATATAATTTCTGAGTTGGCCAAAAGAGGAGAAGAACTCGGAGGGATGATACAAGGTTCACTCCGTGAAAAGCACGAATATGGTGAACTTACGGTTTCGTTGTGAAAACAAGCTGAAGACAGCTCCTCTCGTTAGCGCTGTAACTCGGCCGGATGACAGGTCGCGTGCCCATTCTCTCCGTCCGATATTTGCGTATGAGATCGAAGGTTGACCTAGACCGGTACCATGCCACCCATCCAGCTATCTACTTGATATCTCGTCAGCCATCATAATGTCATCCAAAGATCTTGATTGTATCTCGGTGCCTGAGCCTTTGCTCCGGACAGCCAGGACATCCCGACTTCATCAAGTGCATTTGCGGTTCGGGCCTGGAACTGACTCCGCCGGTACCTGGCCGTCTTTGGCAAGGCTTTTGTTATCCACTGGTGAAGCGGCGTTCTTGTGTCCTCAATAGATCGAATATCAGATGCGCTTAACGTCTGATTGGATGCCATCAAGATCTGAAGTGGTATCGAGCACCACTACACCATCATTAATGACCCAAAAGCCGGCAGCCAACAATTGGCGATGGACCATTTGCTCCAGTCGGCCCCAAGTGATACGTGATCGTACCGTGACCTTCAGAAGCAGATAGACAAACAGACAAGTCCGGTACCGAGCCAGCTAAGGCAGCTCCATTTCTTTCTTTTTCTAGTGCGTCATTGCAACACTTCTCTGCCAGGTATCACGATGAGAGAGAGATCAGAGCCAGAATTGGCCAAAGGGGGAGAGAGATGACCGAACAATACAAGCTCGAGTTCCGGCGGAGATGGACCCTGCAGCACGGCGGTTAGCTTCCACATTCTCGTCGGACGGCGCGTGGTGGTTGGGAATGTCAGTGGGAGTCTAGCGCGCCGAGCTAGTGATGAGTGAGGATACATCGGGCGGGTCACGGTCACGATTCGTCGGTCCAGTATATCGGCGCCTCCGCACCGCCTCCGCTCCTGACCTCCGCACATGGCCGCTGATGCAGGTCGCAGCACGAAAAGTCTCCATGGACCGTCGGATTGTGCCCACTCGCTTCCAGCCCAACCGCATCGTCGAATGAGAGGCGCGAGCCCAATGGTCGCTATGGGGCGGCCTATGGGGGCAAATGGGGAGCCAGGCCCGGCCGTGAAAAAGATAATAATCCCGAGCGCGGCTTGATTTTCGCTTGTGACATCTTGTTCCGTCTCTCTGCCGGAGGAGGTCTGTCTGTTCTGTTTTGCTGTTGATGCCCTATGCCGTATTGTTGAGTGTGGTAACATTGCAGCGCGATACAGCCGGTGATAACGAGTCAAGTAAACGGCAGCTCTTTTTGCGACATTCAGCTCAGCCTTGCGAAAGCGAGGCAACCGGGGTAGAGAGGAATGATGCCGTCGTCGAAACCGCTTACCAGTCGGAAATCCCTGAGGGGATTGAGCATGTTCACCAAGGACGGGAATTTCAGTGATCCAGGCACACCAACAACTCCAGGAGCACCAGGGACACCAGGGTTCGGGACACCAGGGACACCAAACAGACGCGGCACTCCGACTCGTAACGATCGTAACGGCCGTGACCGTACCGAGCGTGACACCGGACGAAACGGGGCAGCAAGAAGACCGGGGACGCCTTCCGCTTCCGGGTCGGGGTTTTTTAAAATGGAAGGGACGAGCGCCGCCGATGTGGGCCCCGCAGGGTCGGCTCTACCCGCCAGAGATGCGGTCCGAACAGAAAGAACCGCCGACACGGTGCGACGCGCTTCCTCCGCGAGAACGACACAGCGAACCAGAGAACCTTCTCAACTGGGCGCCCAGATTTCACGGCCTCCCTCTCGCATGCCCTCCATCCCAGGGCCACCTCGACAGCCCAATCAACCCGTGACGCCATCTCTACTCAATCCGACTGTTTACACGCCTCCCACCAGAGAGCAACGAGCTGCTGCAGCCGCGTCGCGAGGTGGTCGCAATACTTCGACCTCTTCTGCTCCCGGTACCAGTCACCACCTTACATCCTCCGTCAGCTTCCCTGCACAGGGGCAACCATCCCGTCCGATGCACCGAAGCAGACCCTCCGCGCCCGAAAATGGCCAACGGACGAATGCCTGGGAGGAATCAACGGTTGCGTCCCTTTTTGATGACCATGAAAGCAGGGATGGAAGATCAGAAAGTAACCACGAGCGCCAGATAAACGGAGCACACGGAGCACACCCCCAGCTCGTGCGGGGCCGTCACTACAGCGACACTGCATTCCCTCGCTCAAATCCAGCTGTCACCCAACAACCCAAGTCTGCACGACCAACACTCGACCACGATGAGAACTTGCCATTCGTTATTGGCGAAGGTGGTATCCTCACCGTTATCGAGGCCCCGCGAAACCGCAACGATCCCGATGCCGTCGCCCTAAACAAGACCATTGAAGCTATCACGAAGGAGCGGGAGCCAACCATCAAGATCGAGGACGAATATGAAGGTGATCGCGCAGCATTCAACTCGACGCCGACCAAACAACTTGGTGCCTTCCAACGCACACGACTTCCTCACCGCGACCCGAGAAAAGGAGGATCAGTAAGAGGTGGCCAGGGCGGATATACATCAGACATACAATCCCCAGGGAGGTCCTCAGATACTGGCGAAGACCTGGAAAAGAGCCGGATCGAACAACGTCTACGCCGTGAACGTGAACACGAGCGTCTGCGCGAACAAGAGAGGGAGAAGGAACGGATCCGCAAGGAGGCCGAACGACGCGAGCGTGAACGCCAGCGCAAGCATGAGATCCAACATCAGCGCAGCACCGTCTTTGACGACCTCACCCCCGTCGAGTCCGAAGCACCACCGCTTCCCACACCCAACTTCAACAACACACAAGCCGCTGTTGTCCCTAGCAGCAGCGGCGGCTTCGATCTTGACGTCTCCTCGCCTGGCAACGTCACACCTAAAGCGTCCGGCTCCCGCCATCTACATCCGTCACAGGTACCGAAGCAGCAGCCACTCCCTCCCCAACTCAAAGACGCCTCGATTGCTCTGGCGCGAACCACCAGCCGCCGGGCAAAGGAGAAGGAAGTTCAAAAACCACAACAACCACCGAAACCCGCGGCCACCTCTCCATTGCCAATCCTAGAACAGGCCAAAAAGCGCCGTCTTTCCACCCTCGACTACGACGACGCCCAACTCTACAAAATGCCCTATACCAACCTCCTCACTCAATCCTTTGACGAAGACCCGCAAGAAGAGGCCCTTAAGCAACAAGCTCAAGCCACCACTAAGCTCCAACAAGACGATTGTCCTCCACCAGACGCAACCCTCGAAGATAAACTCCAACATTACAAGGGCAAACCTCCCGCTCAACAAGCCGAATTCTTTACGCACATGAAGATCGACGAGTGGGACGACGCGGGCGATTGGTTCCTGGATCAGTTTACCTCTGTGGTAAAGCGGATCAAGGACGCGAGGAGGGCGAAGAGGAAGATGGTGGAGGAGTTCGAGGTGGAGATCGCCGAGAGGGAGGGAGCGGTTAGGGGCAAGATTGAGAAGATTGGACGGACGCTGGAGAATTTGAAAGAGGAGGGAAGGACGATGATGCAGGGGAAGGAGATGGATTTGGAGGATTAGTCGTCCCAGTTGTCGATTATTGCAGCTGAGGAGCTGGGCTAGGTTGACTGTAGCAAGTCATTGACTTGACGAGATAAACCATGTGGGATTTCTTTGCAGTTGTTATTTTGGCATGGCGTTATGGGATGGGAAAGGTGTGAGGAAGGGACCGGAAGGAACTGGAACAGGAACATAAATACCCCCTTGTTGTAGGATGTGTAATGTTCGAGGCTGGGTTGGCCATGGATGCTTGCTTTCGTTTGATCTAATATCCTGTTATTGCCAATGTGGACTCTTCCTCAAAGTATCTATTAGCTCTCTGCTCAAGACACTACGATATTGATATCACATATGGATCCAGCTAGAAACCAGTATTTTGGCACCGCCGAGCTCTCCAAGTCAAAGTTTGGAAGTGATGATCAATGTCCCGCCGCATACAATGTGCCAGCACCACAACAACATCTTCGCCCGCTCACAGCAAGCGCCATAACCCTCAGAACCAATACACCTGGGTATCAAACCAATGTCTTCTTCAAAGAACCATATGCTCCACAACCCCCCGATTCCTCCCCACCACAATCCTCAACTGCCTCCCTTTTTTGGTTTCATCCCCCCTAAAAACCCCTTGTCTAACCCCCTCCTCATAAAGCTCATAAGCAGGGAAATACCCATCAACAAACCTCCTCACCATCTCCCCACTCATCCCCGTCCCCTTTTCGCGTCTCAACTGCTCCTCCTGCTCCAGCCGCCATTCATACACCCACTCCAACTCTTGCGCGTCGATATGTATGAAAGCATCAAACTGGTCCCACACCTGCTCGTACTTTTTCAACTGCTCGTTGATAAACAAAAGATGCTCGAGTTTGTGGTGTGACAAGGTCTTGTAGGATTTGAGGTCGAGGTACTTGGAGGAGATGACGGAGGGGGGGAGGGCGCGGAATCCCGTAAGCCAGCCTTCGAGTAAGAGGACGCGGATGTTGGTGTGTTGAGGTTGGGAGAGGGATGGGTCGTTGATGGGGGGGAAGATGGAGGGTGGGAGGCGGTCGCCGAGGCCGTGGTGGGCGGATTTGTCGTAGAGGGGGAGGTGGGTTGGACGGTGGTGGATGAGGGAGGAAAGGAAGGAGAGGAGGAGGGGGATGTCGTGTGTTCCTATGTGGAGAGGGGGAGAGGGTTAGTGAGATAAATTTGGAGGGGGGTTGGAAAAGCTATGGTGGGTGAGAAGGGGGAAAAGGACATGATGGAGGCGATGATGGGGGTATCGATGAGGAAGAAGAAAGGGCGATGATCAAAGGGGAGAGAGAGATGAGGAAGACGGGGTTTAAGAGAAGCCAAATCTGAGAGGAGAGTGGAAGAGAGACTGACGAAGGCTGAGGAGATGGGGCAAGACGAGGCTATTTACAAGGCCACCGAACGCAAAAGCTAACCATGGATCCACATGTCTCGTTGGGGTAAAAAGTAAACAAACCACAAAGGGGTCAACCGCATCACTACAGCTCTGCGCAGAACAAACAGCACTTCGCCCTCACACAGACACCAACTATCCACAACACATTTAAGAAAAAGCAAAACTTACCAGGCTCCCCCCGATACTGCACCAACGCATTATCGCTATTCTCCTCCGCCAACCTCAGTTGATCCTCATGCGTCAGATAGAAATCGTCGATAGACACAACCAGCGTATTCAGTCCCTCCCTCTCCTGCAGTGTCTCGGCAAGCGCTTTAACCAGCGTCGTCTTGCCTACTCCCTGGACACCGTTCAGTCCGATGATGAAAGGGCGCGGGTTCGCTTCGTTTGCGTGCAAGGCGTTGTACTCGACGATTTTGGAGAGGATGAAGGGGATGCAGAGCGGGGATTTGTCGTCTATGATGCGAGATTGCAGTTCGGGGGTTGGGTCGGTGCCCGTGCTGGCGGAGGAGGGTTCGGAGGAGATGGAGTCTATTGTGTCCATCATTTTGGCGGGTTCATCTGAGAATGCGATTGAGGTTCGAGGTAAGATCAGAAAAGCAGTTGTTTACTTCGTCGTTGCGAAGTGTTGAGAGAAAGGTCAAGGAGGCTCGCGGCAAACGGCGAATGACGACATTGGCGCGGTTGGAAATGTTGTGGGGTAAACGTGGGAAAAACTGTGGGGTAAGCTGGGCGAATGGGGCCTTCTCCGCGTCCGTCTCCGCGTTTTCAATCCCGTGTTGTTGGTTCTCAATCCGGAGCCGGGGATGAAAGAGGTGCCGACACTTTAATCCTGTCCTTATCATGTGCTCCCGTGGAAGAACTGTCGCGAAAAGCGAGGCTGATAACAAGGCTCTGGGGAGGGCATACACAGTAGCCGTTCCTTTTGGGGATCAGTTTTGGGGAATGAATTTGATCCACTTGCAGAAGACGAGGAGATGAAGCCTGAAGGGGGAGCTTTTGAAATTTGGTAGGACACTTCTTCTGAACACCACTTGTCTTCCAGAAGATGGAAAGATTTGAGTTTGATGCCCTGATATCAATGTTCGGGTGCGTCATCAACATGCATTCATGTGACAGCCCAGTCCAGGATCCCATCGCCAAAGGGACATATGCCTGAAACCGAGCTGCTCCGCATTGTTTGAATGTTCGTCTGGGGTTTACTCAGCCAGCATCATCTTATGGTAGCAATGGAAGATGCTTGAGAAGTAATTGAGCCTTGACTCTTCAAGTCTGGGTCAGTTCCTCCGTCTAGCTACAACGCAGCCTTCATGCCAACATGTCATCCGGACAATTATAGCGTAGGCTAGAAGTCTTGGGCGACCTGGCGACTTCCAGTGTTCAGCTCAATTTAAAATGGTTTGACAATTACTTTTTCCCAATTCTCCCTGTTCCTGGAAGACCGGCCATCTTATGAAAGTTTGTGACACAACGAACGCGACAAACCCGGGGGGGGGGGACTTTTCCCCGACCTGACATGTGATCTTGAGACGTGGTGACAAGGGGAAGGCATGAACACCCCGCTCTCGGCAAAACCACAGTGTGGGGCATTCTGGGGCATCTCATTGGCTAGTATCGCTGCATCGGGGTAACATGCCGTTCTGCCTCGGCTTACAGCGCCCGGCAGCACCTCGCTCCAGCAGCCTGTCCACTTGCCGACGTCAGGTCGAATGACCATCGTCCAGTCGGGTTATTATTAAGTGCCCGGGACCAGCCAGCGCATCTTTCACCACCAAACATTCCATCCTCCCTTCCTCCTCCCATCCCCTTCTTCTCTTTTGCTCCATACTACTATACCCAGAGCTGCTTTGTGAATCTGTCCTTTCTTTGTTTGTCGTTTGTTTCTAGCATCATCATCTCCCCACATACCCCAGATTCAAAATGGCTGAGCAATTGAGGTTCGACGGCCAGGTCGTCGTTGTCACCGGTGCCGGTGGTGGTCTCGGTAAGGCCTATTGCCTTTTCTTCGGCTCGCGCGGTGCTTCCGTCGTCGTCAACGATCTCGGTGCTTCCCTCAAGGGCGAGGCCAACTCTACCAAGGTACGCATTTCCCCTACCCAATGCGCTTGTCATCATCACATGCTAACGAGTACTCAACAGGCTGCCGATGTGGTTGTCAACGAGATCAAGGCCGCTGGCGGCAAGGCCGTCGCCAACTACGACAGCGTCGAGAACGGCGACAAGATCATCGAGACCGCCATCAAGGAGTTCGGTCGCATCGATATCCTCATCAACAACGCCGGTATCCTCCGAGACGTCTCCTTCAAGAACATGAAGGATGAGGACTGGGACCTCATCTTCAAGGTCCACGTCAAGGGCTCCTACAAGACGGCCCGCGCCGCCTGGCCCTACTTCCGCAAGCAAAAGTTCGGTCGCGTCATCAACACCGCCTCTGCCGCCGGTCTCTTCGGCAACTTCGGCCAGGCCAACTACTCGGCCGCCAAGCTCGCCATGGTCGGTTTCACCGAGACCCTCGCCAAGGAGGGCATCAAGTACAACATCATCTCCAACGTCATTGCTCCTATCGCTGCCAGCCGCATGACCGAGACCGTTATGCCCCCTGATCTTCTTGCCCTCATGAAGCCTGAGTGGGTCGTTCCCCTCGTTGCCGTCCTTGTCCACAAGAACAACACTAGCGAGACCGGCTCCATCTTCGAGGTCGGTGGTGGTCACGTCGCCAAGCTCCGCTGGGAGCGCTCCTCCGGTCTTCTCCTCAAGGCCGATGAGAGCTACACCCCTGGCGCCATCATCAAGAAGTGGGATCAGGTTATGGACTTCTCCAACCCCCAGTACCCCACCGGTCCTAACGATTTCCTCGCCCTCCTCGAGGAGTCCCTCAAGCTCGGCCCCAACGACTCCGGCGAGAAGGTTGACTTCACCGGACGTGTTGCCCTCGTCACTGGTGGCGGTGCTGGTATCGGCCGCGCCTACTGCTTGGCTTTCGCCAGGGCTGGTGCTTCCGTCGTTGTCAACGATCTTGTCAACCCTGACGATGTCGTTAACGAGATCAAGAAGATGGGTGGCAAGGCTGTTGGCGCCAAGTACTCCGCTGAGGACGGCGATGCCGTCGTCAAGGCTGCCATTGATGCATTTGGCCGCATCGATATCGTTGTGAACAACGCCGGTATCCTCCGTGACAAGGCCTTCCACAACATGGATGACAGCCTCTGGGACCCCGTTATGAACGTCCACGCCCGCGGTACCTACAAGGTCACCAAGGCTGCTTGGCCCTACTTCCTCAAGCAGAAGTATGGCCGTGTTCTTAACACCACCTCTACTTCTGGTATTTATGGCAACTTTGGCCAGGCCAACTACTCTGCTGCGGTAAGTTTTGTTCTTTGGATGTCCGTTGAAATTTAGCTAACATGTGTAGAAATGCGCTATCCTTGGTTTCTCCCGCGCCATTGCCCTCGAGGGTGCCAAGTACAACATCTATGTCAACACCATCGCTCCCAACGCTGGTACTGCCATGACCAAGACCATCCTTCCCGAGGAGCTCGTCCAGGCTTTCAAGCCCGACTACGTTGCTCCCCTTGTCCTTGCCCTCTGCAGCGACAAGATCCCCAAGAAGCCCACTGGTGGTCTCTACGAGGTCGGCTCCGGTTGGTGCGGCCAGACCAGGTGGCAGCGCACTGGCGGCCACGGCTTCCCCGTCGACGTTCCTCTTACCCCCGAGGAGGTCGTCAAGCACTGGAACGATATCGTCACCTTCGACTCCCGTGCCGACCACCCCGAGAAGGCCTCCGACAGCATCGAGAAGATCATGTCCAACATGGAGAACCGTGTCGGTGAGGGCAAGGTATGATTCCCTTTCTTTCCTGCTGCCACGAAAGAATATCATAATTTTCCTTCCCTTCATGTATAATAGCCATATATACCTAGTGTAGAATATCTGAATGACTGTTAACGACTCATCTTCTTCTCCTGTAGTCTGGCGCTGCTGAGAACGAGCACCTCGCTGCCATCAAGAAGTTCACCGGCGTCGAAGGTAAGGGCACCGAGTACACCTTCACCGAGCGTGACGTCTGCCTCTACAACCTCGGCATCGGCGCCAAGCGCACCGACATCAAGTACATCTTCGAGGGCAACGAGGACTTCGAGGTCGTCCCCACCTTCGGCGTCATCCCTCCCTTCAACACCGAGATGCCCTTCTCCTTCGACGACATCGTCCCCAACTTCTCCCCCATGATGCTCCTCCACGGCGAGCAGTACCTCGAAGTCCGCAAGTACCCCATCCCCACCTCAGGCCGTCTCGTCTCCAAGGGCAAGCTCCTCGAGGTCGTCGACAAGGGCTCCGCCGCCATCGTCAAGCAAGGCATCACCACCTACAATGCCGAAACCGGCGAGGAGCTCTTCTACAATGAGATGACCGTCTTCCTCCGCGGCTGCGGCGGCTTCGGCGGCCAGAAGAAGCCCGCCGACCGCGGCGCC
>RAOH01000428.1:0-27012 GCA_009804965.1 Neurospora sp. FGSC 26632 | reverse complement strand
CAGCAGCAGACGCCGCCGCCGCCGCCGCCGCCGCGGCGCGCTCACATGCCTCTTCATAAAAGAAGGCAACCCGCTCCAAACCCGTCCACAACCGACCAGGCGGCATGGCTTTCGGCTTGTGAACGTGAGCTTGCGGGGTTTCCGTTTTGGAGCGGTAGTAGCCATCGTAGACACCAGGAGTTTCGGGGTCCTCGTCCCTGTCGGAGGGACTCAGATTGGCGATATAGGCCGCGAGGTTTTCGACGTTTCCATCAAACCCCCTCCTCTTCCGAGTCTTCTTCTTTTCCTTCACCAAAAGACCGGCACGATTCCCCTTTGCTCCAAATTTTACTAATAGCTTGACAGCGGCCAGGGGACAGGTCTTCCAGGTCCATACAATAGGGGTAACCACTGAACCTGGGGCTGCTGCACATGTGCGTTTATTGAGAGATTTACCGATACGAGGACAGGTGTTGGGATTGAAGGCCGTCCAGAGCACCGATTCCAGGACGGGCGTGAGGCTGGGCATCAGATCCTTTCTGGCGTGCCAGAGAAGGTGTTCGGCGAAGGTAAGGTCGTGGGCGATAAGGGCCTTCTCGAGGGTGGAGGTGAGGAGGGGCCGGATGAGCCGGAGGGAGGGGAGGTGTTCGTCGCGGAAGGAGATGATGGTTGTGGGGGGACGTGGTTGTCTTGTGCGAACTGGGAGCACAAGGGCCGTTTGGTTGCTGGTGGTGCCGACCTTGTCATTGTTCTTGTCATTGTCCTTCTTGGTAGTAGTGACCTCCTTCTTGCCGGCAGTGACCTTTTTGTCTTTGGGTTCCACCTCCTTCTCCTTGGGAGTCACCGTGAGACGCGTGATCAGATGCCGATAGCGATCGAAAAACGGCTCGATGACTCTCATATTGCGGGTTTGGAGGCCATACTTCAAGGTGATAAGCTCGCCGGAGCGGAGATCCCGATGGACCAGCGTGAAATAAAGCGCGCCGCGGAGTTCCTGGCAGGTGGCTGACAGGTTGACGATGTCTGTGCGGTCGGGGAGAAAGTCGCAGATGCACATGAGGAGCTCGATAGGTAGTCGAGGTGCGGTGATGGTGGAGCCTCTGGGGGAATTTAAACAAGTGATGTCGTCGCTGTTGTCGATCATGGGACAGCTGGGGACAAGACCACCGCTAGTCAGACGGACGATTTTGTAGACCTTACGAGTATCGCCGTTGTTGGCGATGAGCCGGATGGGCAACGGAGTGCTATCGCCGATGCCGGCGAAAGCGGGTTTGGAGAGCGACATGATGGTATTGCCGATTAATATCGGAAGATAGCAAAAAGAAGCGAGCGAGGAAAATGCCCGAGGGCACTGCAAGAAGTAACACTTGAGATGCGGTAGAGTCGTGTCGAGTAGTCGGATGGCTGCGTCTTTGATCGAGAGAAGAAGACGAAGGAAGTCTTGATACGGGAAGGTCTGTTGTCTTGTAGCATGCATAGGACCAAATTATGTTCGTAGTTGATCTTGGCGGTTGTTAGAGGCCAGACGACGATTTATACTCGGTCATTGTTTGGCCAAAGGTTCAGATCAGCTTACCACGAGTGAATGGTAGAGGTAGAAGTTCCGGAGTAAATTATTGAGCCGCCGTTGACTTGCGTGGCAGGCCTGACGGCGATGGCAGAAGTGCCTGGCAGCTGATAAATGAGACCTGGCGCTCGAGTTTTTTATGTTAAGGTTCTGGTGAATGGTCTCGGTGAATGCCCTGCTATCGGATCGAAGATTGACTAGTTTTGGCTCTCGAAGGGAAGGTTTTGATATATGCAGAACCTTAAAGTGGCCACGTAGACGTCGGGGGCAGGGTAAAGGGCATTGCCCCAACGGCAACCGATGACCCTCAAGTGAATGTGGGATGTCCTGCGTGCGTCCTCCTCCTGCGGTCTCCTGCGGTCCCAAGGTTTCTGCATGTGCAAGCGAATGTGCAAGTGGTTGACCTTGAACCCTTCACTGCCACTTCGCCACTGAACCTGAGGAACCTGAGGAAGCAGACTTTGCAGAACCTGTGAGTGAACCTGCCGGCCTTAGGAGCAATGCGGGACCTCCTTGATATTCACAACCATAATCATAGAGTGCTGTGGCGGCGTCATATCATTGTGGTTGCTCGATGCCGACGGTATTCAACTTGGAGCCGGCTGTTTCTGCGCGAGATGGACCCTCACTCTCTCAAGTCTTGTACGGTATCGTGGATATGTCTGTATCTTCGAGATTGTTGGACACTCCGATCAAGTTCAACGACGATGCGGCAACTCGGTCGAACCTCACATCTTCACAGGTGACAAGTCCATCAGCAATAGCACGAATAGCGAAAGAACGCCGTCGTCCTCACGCTAGTATCGACGACAAGGCTGCAGTGACGTTGTGATACCCAGAAGGGGGACGTACAGATGTGGGATACCTATGCTTGAGCCGCACTGTCTGGGGATTGGTTGAGTTGACCCGACGATGTGGTACCGTTATCGCCATGAGACATCCACGCGATATTATGCAGTAGAGGTACTCGTCGCGGCAGTGTTTGGATATCTCAAGCGCGCATGCGGCTCATGGGGTGCCTAGGTAGTGATGGACTCGTCAGTGTCGTCAGCTTCCCAATCATATCCTATTCAAAATAATCACACCCATCTCAGCTCAGAGAATTATGACATGACGACTTGGTAAATAGACAAGAAGAAAAAGTCAGGTTATACGGTACCTGCATTCCATTCCACCATGGGTTTCGGGTATGTCCCGACATGGTTTCCCGAAGTCATCCGATCCAGCGCTCCAAAAGTGACAATCCATCTAAGATTTTATTTTATAAAAACCTAACCCGACCTAACTGAGAACGCTGGATTCCATAATGTCCCTTCCTTCCGGCGTCTAACGTAGTGTAGGGGTAAAATGCATGCAATCTATACTGTGTATAAGGTAGTCTTGTTTGTATCACGTACTTTCCTCCTTGACAACAGTCAATCTGCCGCTGCCCAGCCTGCGTTGTGGCACCCGTGGCGCTCGTGTAACCCGATATTTGCCCAGTGTCGCCGTTAAAAACCCATTCTGTTGTGGTCCGCTCTTGTTTACTCTTTGTGCTCTTGGTCCACTCCGTTTAATAACCTTGCGTTGTGGTTGTCTCCGGGGTCCCGTCACGCGTGCTGCGAAGCCGGCTACCCTCATGTTCATACTCTTTTTCGTCTGGTCATTTGCCATCATGGCTCTCAAAATATCTCTCCCCAATTCCCTGTCCTTATCCTTTTCAATTCGGAGGCCGTACAGATGCAGGAATTTCCACTCAGTCTTGAAGTGTGACTTGATGAATGCCCGCTCCGCCTTCGTATATCCGTGCCTGTCCAGATTCTCCTTTGGCCTCCCAGGACCGACATTATTACTGCCGTCGTCATTGCCCATATCAAAGTCCGGATCGGCCTCCTCATCATCGCTAGTGTCGAGCGTCGCGCTGCTGGCATCATCGCTGTCTCCATCCACATCTCTATCCGCGAGCAAGTTCTGCATCTCCCGCTTCAAACGCCACTTGTCCAGCTCGTCAGCGGCCCATTGCGCAAAGATGCTGATAGGTAAACTTTCCGGCCTCGCTTTGAGAACCGACTCCCGCGTTATCGGACCGATCGGCGGCCCGCTCAGTTTCAGCGCGAATAACACGTGGTCTGGATCGAAGTAGGCGACCATCTTTCCCTTGTGGTCTTTGATACAACCCTTCATCAACTCCTTTTGCTGCTTCTGCCCATTGTGGTGGCCTTCCACCTCCTCGCCGTCCATAACTGAGTAGCTCCTACTTTCGCCCCTGGCTGGAAAGATGTAGACGGAGCATGACTGTCCATCTATGTTTGGGATCTTGGCGAGGATATTGCAGGTCGCGTCGGGCACGTGTAGGACTGTTCGGAGAGGGAGGATGCCCTGATTTTGCCGGCCGGCGCGCGCTGGGTGGCGTTTGACGTTGAGGTTGACGGTGCCAATGCCGCGGACGGCGAGGTTTTGGCCGCTGATGCAGACGGTGGAGTCGAAGGGGGTGTAGGTGGTGAACCATTCGCGGTCTTTGGCTACGCTGTTGGGGCGAGCAGGAGAAGAGGTTAGTCGCATGCGGTGGATGATCCGGGAGAGCTCATGACATACCTCACGTTGGACATGGTCGACCACACCCAGTCTGGACAGAGCATAGGTATGGAGGGGTGTGTACGCGCGCCGAGGTTCGTGGGACCTTCATCTTTCTGGGCGCGTCGGTTCCTGATCTTCTTTTGCTTCTGATTCCGAGGTTTCGTTGGATTCTGCTTCTGTACCCTGAAGAAATCTATAGGGCCACCAGGGTGGTGGAACGAGGCTGGCTCGCCCGCAGGTTTTGATATATCGTGGCCCATGGCGTGGGCGGGGCGATCTGGGACGGATTTCGAAAACCGGGTGGGATGTATCGTCTTATGGAAGGGAATATATCACATCAATAAGGAGTGTTATAGTAAAGACATTGTAGTGTACAAGCTAGATGGAAAAACTGGAAGCTACTGGTTCCTGGATGCAAATATAAACAGAGCCTTCATCATTTGAAGTTGGGGTCGTTAAGGTAACAAAGCATGTGTTTCCTTTTTGCGCCTAGCGCCATTCACAGCGGGGTCTTGGACTGGTTAGTGGATAAGACCCTTGTGGGGTACAGCAAACGGACCCACGCTGTCTTTTTAAGGGAGCACGGGGAGCCGGCGCCGGGCCAAGCCTCCCGTCATTCCTCAACCACCTCTCCCCCTGATCTTGTGAGGAGATGCTTCGGTCGTTTTACTTCCCAAGTCCCGACACTTCAGTGGGATGTGGGAAGAACTTGTAGCTGTTGCAAAGAAATCTTTGAGACCCAGATGGACGAACCAGGCAAGTGGTGTGAAAAAAAGTCCGGACACTCACTGGGCCTGGTTTATTGGTTTGATTATTAGCTCGAGACTTCGGGTCAACTTCCTTAGGGGTTTTTATACTGTGAATGTGCTTTTTGTAAAATAAAATACACCGTATTAGATCTTGCTAATGCCTTTCGGATCCGTACGTAACTATTCATTTTAGTCCTTAAAAGGTTTGGGACAATTCGCAAGACATCTCGTCCAATATATTAGGAGTATTTAGGTACCAAACTAACAGCACTAGATTATATAAACGTATCCGGACTATTTTTCACATCACCTGTCAGGGTACACATTACTTGTTGCCTAGATCATAGGATGACGAAAGTGACGGAAGTCTCTTGTGTACAGAAGAGGTGGTTATCCGCCACAAGGGAAACTCTTATTAGAAGACATGACGGGCATGGCAAATTTCCGAGTCTGGGGGTTGCAAAAAGAACTCGACCAAATCTATGACTCTATGTTTCACTATATACAGGCAGAGCTACAATGGCTCCCGTCAAGGTCAATCGACCAATATGTACCAAAGAAAAGAAGAACCCTCATCACTTATCAACAGCTCTCCCTCCCCCTTCATCAAAAATACGTCACCCACCAGATCTTCAAACAATGCAACTCGACCTCTCCCACCCACTGCCTTCTACTCAGTTACTTAAGCATGACGACGCGCGCGATTGCAGGCTTTCTTGGACGGCGTTCCAGCCGGAGCGGAGCTCGTCGCGCTCGGGGCGGAGGGCGCAGCAACAACAGCAGCCGGGCCCGAGTTACCATCGCAAGTAGCAACAGCCGGGCCCGGGTTAACATAACTAGTGGGAATAGGCCAATAAAGGTTGAACAAGAGGCCGGGATCGGTGGCACTATACGCTCCGGGGAAGGAAACCAGCTTGTCGCTGGTGTTGAGCGTGCCCGTGCCGCCCGTCACGTTGAGCTGCGCGCACGCAATGTACAGCTGCGCGCCGCCGGCGCTGCCCGCTCCGTGCAGCCCAATGTGCTCGACTCTTAGGAGGTACTCGCCTGAGGCGAGGCAGGAGGGGAGGCGGACCGAGACTTCCTTTTTGTCTGTGGGGACGGAAGGTTCCGGTTAGCATCGATGGAAGGGCCGAGATGGGGGGAAAGTGGAAAGAAAGGAAGGAAGGACAAACCAGCACTAGGCCACTTAATCGAGCTCGTCCCCAGTCCCGTCGGTCCATCCTGGTAAATCTTGAACCAAACGGCGCCCTTGCCGTCAAAAGTGGCAGCCGTCTTTCCCTCGGGGACCTTGGCCATGTAGAAGTGTAGCGGACCGGGGTGGCTGATGGAGGAGTCGACGACAAACGTGTAGTTGGACCCGGCCGCCGCGGACAAAGTCTTGGGGGCGCCGGTGCCCGGGTTGAGCTCGTAGCAGGTCATGGCTGACGAAGTCACGTCTGTAACAGGGCCGCGAGAGTAATGGTTTTCGGTGGTCCGGATGTGTTCATATTCGCCGGAGACGGCGCCGGTGGAGTAGCCTTTGGGGAAGGTGTCTGGGAGGTGTTAGTAAGGGGAAGGTTGACTTGGGGGGAGAGAAAGCTAGGTAGGTTGGTAAGTAGCTAAGGAAACTCACAGTGAGCCTGGGCTCCGGCCGCGGCCAGGAAGGTGAGAGCGCTGCTGAACTTCATGGTGGATTGTCAAGATTGTGGACAGAAGAAAGAACCTGATCGATACGGAGGATAGTAATAGCACCAAGAGGGAAGAGTGGGAAGAGGTGATTTTATATTCTTTGGGCAATATCTACCTCCATACTCCATCCCCCTGGCGATTCGTACTCGCTAGTACGGCTTTAGATCACTGGTCCTGCAATCTAGGATTCCTCACCCTAGTTGCCGTCTTGACTCCCGACTCCCGGTGATGTTTCCTTCATGGATACTACCTTAGCCTTCCATCCGGCGGAAGACAGTCCATGTCTAAATTGCGGGATCATGCCCGACATCTTGGTTCCATCGTGGCATATTCAAAGTGAGGTTACGCTTTGATTATGGAACGAAACGAATCAATTAGATGCAAAAAGGCCTAGGGGAGTTGACCCAAGGTCTCGAGCTAACAAACAAACCAGTATTGGACTGTACGCATGGGGCGCATTAGTGTAATAATCTGGGGGGAGTGACCTGCTCCGATGACTACTCTGCTCTGTCTGGAAGGAAATTCAAGTGTAGAGGTACCATGGCCTTGGAAGCCAAACTTCTTGGTGGATATGGCGGTTCGAGGGGGGATGCTAACAATCCGCGGAAGCATGTGGGAAATATCAGTGAACTTTCATAAAAAGGGGGGATTCAACACCTTCGTCTGAAGTAGCCATGACCGCGAAGGTGGGATCGCAAGACGCCCAGACCTTGCGAGGTGTTGCAATACCGAGCCGAAGTTGTTGAGAATGTACGATGCGGTGCAGCCGATGTTGTAGATGCGGCTCGATATTCCGAGCGGTGGTGTTGTCAAGATCCAAGCTACCTAGCCAGGGATACAGTATCAACCCTTGAAAGTGCAAACAATTCGGACCGTCAGATTTCTTTGCACTTGATGGGTGTTTGCAGTTGGGGTCTGGTGCACAAACCATAAGCTCCAAAAAAGAGGGACCTCAAAGCCCCGGTAACCGGGTATAAGTGTTCCATCCCACCAAAACAAGACCCCTGTAGATGCAAGTCCGGGCCAAAGTCTTTGCACGTTGCAGTTAGCAGGTTTTGCATGGGGAAACAAGTCCAGCAGCCAAAATCATTTGCACTTTGGGGGGTTTTTGCACTTGGGGGTGGTTGCACTTTCAGGGTTTGATACTGTAAATGGTAGTTAGGGGCACATCGGACGACGGTACCATGATGAAACATTTTTGGTAGTATTTTTGACCGTGGGTAAGCGTTTTGTGAAACGAAACTGCGGAACACTCGACTCCATGATTTCCATTTCGGGAATCATTCGTCCCCTGGTCCCTCGCCTTTCCTTGGTGGCCAATCATTGCCCCGTAAACCGCGAAACGCTTGGCTCTTGGCAGGAACAAATCGAAAGGGATGCCATTATGCGGATGGACGACATGGGCGATAAAAAAGGATGCAGAAGCCGATCACGTTTGAATCCATGTGCCGGGTTAGGTTGTTGAGGGGAGTGGAAATTTACCTGCATGAGGTTCTCTCGAGAGTCTGTCACGGGCCGAAGCGCCTTCTGGGTGTGCAAGTAGGCCTTTCCAAAGGCCGCACATTCTTTTCGAAATGCTATAATTTTCCCCAGTACATATGTCATGAACTCTCCTGCCGGCACCAGACAACCAAGTGACCTATGCCACTGCTCTCTCCACCTGACTCAATCACTATCCGTCTCCAAAACAGCAACACTAAGTTGCGGCAGAGTGAAAGAGAAGGTCCCTCCCTGCTTCGCCTCCAACTTGGTCTTGGTCTCCTTCACCACATTGTTGTGCTTCCACGGGTCATTGTACTCATAGGGGTCGGTCGGGCCCGTGAGCACCGTCAGCACAGCGGTCGCAGCTTTCTTCTGCGGTTGCTTTACTTTTCCTGCAAGTCCCGCAAACTGAACAGAGACCGCAACTGGCTCGGTAGAGTTGTAGACAGCGGTCTTGAAGACGCTGGTGCCCTTTTCAGTCTCTCCGGCGACGTAGTAGAGCGGTCCGATTCCACCTGTTTTGGCGGTGATGGGAAGCGTCTTGGTTAGGACGGTGGTGCCCAGAAGCTGAGAGTAAAATCTTTGTCAGTCATCCACTTAAAAGGTGTGGGGGCAGAAAAAGAATGTGAACATACCTTCCACACATAGTAGCTGGTCGATAGTGTGGTCAAGGCTGGATCAGCGGCATGCTGAATCTGCGTCATGGACCACTGCCAGCGGTTGAGGTTGCGAAGGCCAGGAGCGTAAGCGGCGCCGATGACTTTATCACCATTGCGCTCCAGTCCGAGCAGGAAGATAGCTTCACCGACACTGCCTCCCCACCATGGGAAAGGCAAGAGGTTGCCATCCCAGCCGGTACCGCCGTTGGGGTGTGTTGAGGCTGCCTCGCCTGGATACAAGTTAGTATCACGACTGCTGTGCTGGGTTTCGAAAAAGATCCAGTGAACTTACCAATCAAGGTCAGGTTATCCCTCGTCAGACCATCAAACTTGTTGAAACTTAATACCATGTTATCCGGTGTCAAGTAAGGGTGATAATCACCAGCAGCCGGCTTGGGAATCGTCATGCCATCGAAGACTGACGGCGAGGCGATGAGCTGGATCTCTGGATAGTTCTTCTGGAATGCCTTGAAGAATGCGGGGAACCGATACTTCTTGTAATTCTCGAAGCTAGCAGGGCGGCCAGCCAGCCAGTCTTCATTGCCAATTTCAACGTATCGAATCTTCCAGGGGCGTTTGTGGCCGAGGATGGAGGCACGAATGCCACCCCAGTGTGTGGAGGCGTCGCCAGTGAGAAATTCGAGCTCATCGAGAGCGCTCTGGACGGCCTCGTCGATGCGAGATTCGGGGAGTTCGCCGCCATCGAGAGCGAGGCCACTCCAGACAGCGAGAACTGGAGGATGATGTTAGCGTTTACAGTATTTTGAGAAAGGAGGAGGGTGGTGAAAACTGACTTGGCTCCAAGTTGAGGTCGTCGCACCATTGCATGTATTCAACCAAGCCCAGCCCAGCGGTCAGAGAATAATCCCAGACACCGGATCGGCCGGGACGGTTCTTGAGGTCTCCAATCGTTTCGTTCCACTTCCACCAAGTTGGGAGGGTGTTGCCCTCGAGCATGTTGCCGCCAGGGAAGCGAAGGAATTTCTGTCGCTGAAGTTAGACACTGTTCGAGGTAGGAGTACTATCGAACAACGCCTTACCGGCTTAAGTGCGGCCAGAGCCTCCATGATATCTACCCTGAGACCATTTGGCCTGTTCTTGTATGTCGGAGGGAAAAGACTGATAAGGTTGAAGTCAAGCGAGCCATCACGGACGCCCTGTATTGTGTTTGTCAGCGTTTACAGTTTCCTCGCATCATAATGATCATGTCTCGGGTAACTTACTGCAGCATCAAAAGTGATCGCGAACGTATTGTTACTGTTTGGTGCCGCCTTTCCAGGAACCAAGTTGAAGTCATACTTGACCCAGTCATTACCAGTCTTCTTGACAGGTACCTCGGTGGTCCCAAACACCTCGCCAGTCAGAGCACTCTGAAGCGAAGCTGTGAATGATTTTCCCTGATAGGCGCCCTTGACGTAGAACGACCCGGTGTACTTTTGGACTTTGACGTCCATGCCCCAGTATCCGGCGTTGGCGAAACCGACTTTCTCGGCCGATGATGATGGAACCGCTACGTTCATGGAGTACGGGAGGGCCGAAGAGAGCGGTTGGGAAAGCTTCTTCAGGCTGAGTTTGGCGCCGTTGACGGGCGACCAGCCATCGAGAGTAACTGGGTAACGGGACTCATCGCCTGACTGGAATGCGCGGTTGCGGATCAGCTCGGCGTAGATACCGCCATCGCCAGA
Source organism: Neurospora sp. FGSC 26632 (assembly GCA_009804965.1). Lineage (NCBI taxonomy): Eukaryota > Fungi > Ascomycota > Sordariomycetes > Sordariales > Sordariaceae > Neurospora > Neurospora sp. FGSC 26632. The sequence goes on along the minus strand of RAOH01000428.1, from coordinate 16,667 downwards.
GTTGCTGATGTCCTGTAATGTTTGTGAGCGAGACTGTCTAAAACCAGCCGGGGAAAGGGCAAGGGCGGAAAAAGTACCTCGTGCATCAGTCCGTACATAATCGGCGAGGAAACGTTGCCGCCGCTGGAGCGGACAACGAGATCAACGCGTTTCTCGGCAGAACATGGTTGTAGGGATGTGAATGCCAGAAGAGCTGCCCACAGGCCAGCGTTTAGGTGAAAATGCACCATGTTGACGATGTCTCGAGAAACACGATAACTTCCAACGACATTCTCTTTTGGTTCTGGGTCCGTCTGTGGTGTATATACTTGGAACCATTGGGTCAGAGCTGGTCTCGTTCTTCAACTGCCGGTACCGAACGTCTGGGCATATTGATTCTTGATCATCATATGGTCCATATGATGGCCTTGGCCGCGTTCGTATTGCGGTACCATGACGAACGAGCCGCAATAGTCATATGTTTTAGTTGACAGAACATGGTGACAAAGATGCTCGATGATGTTGGAGATGGTCGCTTAGGGCCCTTCCCCGCCCTTCACCGGCTTCTTAGACTCTCCAACTTCCTGTAACGTATAAGCGCAAGGACACTATTCGCGGATAAAGGCCGGATATACGTAAACAAGGGCACGGTCTGCAGGTACCGCTACCGGATAATATACGTAGCCGAAAGCGACACACGGTGATGGGTTGCGGTGCCAATATGCGCCCCAATGGGAGCCGTGGACGTTCAACTAACATCCTTGGGAATGATAAAGTTCTGTCATTCGCGCTTTGGGCATGGCTGGAGATGCAGCGACGGTGAAAATAAACAGAGGTTATAAAATAGATGCAATACAGGATCGAGGTACTTCCAAACCTATCCATTCCCACGATGAACGAATACCATCTAGAGACTTTTCGAGACCTAACCGGTCCTAAGCAGTTGTGTATCCCATAACGACCTTTTTGAAAAGGGAAAAGGCTTCATCAGATGAGGGAGACAACAAACAAGCCGCCAAGGAACTGTCATATGAATGCAACCGCATGGTAGCGAATCATAACAGAGGGTACCTTGGTGACGTACTTGAGCTTCTTTTGACTCGGTTTTCACTGGCAGCGCGTCTTAAGTAAAGGATCATAATAGCTTCTGTTGCTCACGGGTTGAATATCAGGAACGGGTAACGTATGTTGAAGTTGTAATTCGTGAAGTAAGAGTGAGCGCTCGAAACGATAGTTGGCTCATTGTAACAAGGACTCAGTCCAGATTTCCAGATCCCGAGCTTATTGTCCACAGAGGTAGCGGTCCAAGTAAGGATATCCTTGATGTGTCGTGCGTGATCGCAGAGTGTAGGCATCATTGTGTCAGTCACGAGCAATAGCGACAGAGTGCCCGATGGTTCGTAGTCGACGCCCGAGCTGCGACAGATTGAATGGAGTGGAAGTGAGGATGTGTCCCGTGAATTGAGAGACGATAGCTGCCGAACATCACGACGCGGGACGGAAGCTAAACAGACAGTGCAAACAGCTCGATGACTAATCAGCTCAACCCAACTGTAGCGTAGACCCCGCATTCGGTGGAAGCAGATCTGCAGATCTGACAGTCCGCTGCAGGTGGCGTCCCCGTCCATCCGTAGAGGTACCACTAAACTCCAGTGAACTTCGACTTCTCGATTTCTACTTTCCACTTCAGATTCGCAGCTAGACACTCTTCATCATCAGCACCACCACGCGCCGCTGCTATCCGAGGGAAGGAAGAGGGCATCTCGCTCACCCTATGGTCTCCTTTCTCTAGATGTGACTACTATCCGTTGGTTCCTAATACGACATCCGAACGAGTCCTTCAACATGAGTTTGATCGCCAAAATCGTCACCATGGTGTGGTTCAAGGTCGAGGTTTGTTTATCCAATCTCCAAGAACAAACCTCCTTCCATAGTCGGGCTACTGACAAATACTCCCTCTCACTGCTTTAGGACGCCCTCGTCGCTCGCATCCTTCAAATGCCCCAGTTCCACCACGGCGTCCGCAAGATCCACCGCACCGTCCAAGAGTTCCGTCATGGTCGTGATCCCAACGAACCGCTGCGCGAGGGCGAAGCTACAGAGGACCCGAATCTACAGAAGCCACAGGTCCAGACCTTCGTCAAATATTTCGTCGATGAAATGCGCAACCAGGCGCGGGGAACGCCGACCGACATCGATAATCAACCACTACCTCCCAAGAAGTGACCGTGATCCCGTCTACCAGACCCCTACGAACCGGAGTCTTGCCATTTATCTGGTCGGCACATACTATCTCCATCTGTGATACATCAATAGACCGAGAGACAGTTGGGATGATGTTCGAAGATTCGGGAAGACGGACAAAAAAAAAGATACATACGCAAGAGGCGAACATGATGGATCTCGGACGATTCACTCGGGCCCGGCGCTACCTACACCATACACGACCTAATACAACTAGGCAAGCCGGCTCCGACGGAACCGCATCATTCACGCCGCGGTGGAGAGGAGTGGTTCAAGAAATGCGTCATGGGCATATTCGGTTGCGGAAGTGATAATGCGATCCATTTGCTATGAGTCGCAAGGAAGCATACAGCTGTGGCAATTGTCTTTGACGATTTCATAACATCGCACAATGGCGCGGGATATGATACACCTCCTCAACAACAGTCTACACCCCATTTTATGTCTGGGTGGTTGGAGCATGGCGTGGTGTCACGCAGTCGTCCTACGGCACGCCTGGTTAGGTTTACAGCACCGTCAGTTCTGTGGAGGAAACAGCTGCAATGCCGTTTGTTCACAAATCTACAAGCCATTAAGATCAATGTCTTTGTCTTAGTAGTTGTTCAGATGTGCATATGATTCTCCCATTTAGGCCTCTGAAGTAGAACCCGCATGTTCAAACCTATGAGCTTCTTATCTCAACACGGTTGGATTTCATGGTGCACCATTCAGACAGGGAAAAGAGACGGATCATCGGCTTGACCATTTCTGAGAAACGGGCACTCCCTGGTAACAAGGACCTTGTGTCAGAACTGAGTTGTCACCTTGTTTGTTCTTTAAAGTCCATGAGGTAAGTATCCGATTCATTGTCTTGTGCCCTTTTCACTCAACTCCACGCAATCTTTAGACCGGCCCTAATGCTTCTTACTAGTGACCTGTGCTTGGGTGCCGAACTGTTTGACACTTCACTCTCATCAGCTGAACAGCTGCCAAGGAGTTTCACTAAATGGTACCTCATGTCGACATTGCCTCGCGGATCTTGACATCCAGGCTAAGTAGCTACCCACTTGGGCAGGAGCGTCAAGTTGTGAACCTTGGGGAAGACACAGAGATACCTTTGCCTTTGCTCGAGTATATTCATCTAGCTTACTCTCTACTCGCAATCCTCCATTTTTCGAGAGGGCCTTTCAACGCTGAATGTCACGCCAAAGAATGATCGAGAATCATAATTTCTTAAACGACAAGTCACGAAACACAAGACAGGTCCTAAACTGACATCGGATGAAAAAAAAGAGGCGACAATCAGTAACCAATGGCGCGACTCTTCACCCCTTCCGTTTGCAAAATCACGCTGGCCTGGCAACGCGACTCTCGATTACAAAAACAACGCGAGCCCGCTGTTCTCCCCCACCAAGGTTCTCCTGTCCCTCAACCACAACACCACCACACTCTCGAGTATATCAAGTCAGTCTCACTTCTCATAATATCTTCGATCTACCAGACCAGTGTCTATAGGTTTACTCGCACCAAGCATCAACTTTACCAGTTGAACTTGTCGCTTTTCACCTCAACGTCAACAGAGCAACTTCGCCCCCTTTGAGTCTTTTCACTCCTTGATCACGCTGTGCTACGACGACTCACGTCGGCACATCAGCCTTTGCTTCTATCTGAACAGAACAGACCAAGGTTCTGCTTCCTTTTTCTCTTGGAGCACCTAGCCTTGCCTTTCATCTGATCAGCGATGGGGTTCAGGAAGCAAAGGGATTCCTACCGACCGGGGGCGCGCCGGCACAGCAACGGCCGTGACTCGCCTCGCCCTGCAGGTGGTGGATCTCAACCCAGACATCGACGCAGATCTAACTCTCAGCAAGCATCCCCTCCCAGAGGTCCTGCGGCGGGTCGCCCATGGAATCACGATGGACGAAACTTCACTGCTCCTGATTGGAGTTACCGCCAGCATGATGCGTCTCGATATGCAGATCAACGCGCTGGAGTCTCTTCTGGAGTATTAGGAGAAATCACCAATCGGTCTCCCCTCCCAAGCCCCGGGGCCAGGCCTGGTCGTAGTAGGTCGCCTGATGAAGATGATGAAGATTCACTTTTCGTCGACGATGGTCCAGGCCCCGAGTACTTCGAGGACTACGCCGAACCCGAACCCCTTCCCCGCCCACAACCGACAACGCGACAAATAGAAAACCAGGGTGGACAGTCAGAGTTTCCGGACGCTTTTCACCGACGACCAGAACCGATCTCTGCCTCACGTATTGCTTCTGGCATATATTTCCAAGGTAGAGGAGGGAAGCCAATTCTACCGCCCTTGACATCCAAACCCAATATTGCTCAGACCCGGGAAAACGTCCTCAAACCTCGATACATATCGACCACCAGTATCCCAATCGAGGCGCCCACCACCCAACCAGAGACCGCTTCAAAGAAGCCCGTTAGCGCCTCGTCGAAGCCTGGCACTTCATCAAAGCCGGTTTCCCCGAAGACTGCTGAGTCTATGAAGGCTGCTGCTCTCGCGAAGGCCGCTGCTCTCTCGAAGGCTGCTCCCTCGAAGGCTGTTGCTCCACCGAAGCCTGGCACTGGCCTGACTCCCAAGCCCCCTGCCCCCCTCAATAGAGGTAGGTTTCTAGAAAACGACTCTAGCAGTTCCGCCCCTCAAGTCTCCAAAACTGTGGCCGCGAAGACGGAGCCAAGTGTCCTCCCTCCTCCTCCAGTCTCGAACATGATGACAACATCAGGAGAAAAGAAATCTGCAAACCAGGAGCCACAGCAGACCGTACACTACCCTACTCTACCCTCACTATATGTTTCACGCCTTCTCGACCAATCCAGGCCCGAGAACAAACCTGACCCAAAGCCCGACCCAGCGCCGCATCGCTCTATCCAGAAACGCAAAGTAGGCGACCCCTTTTCCGCCCATGATCTCAAAATCATCTGGAACCAATGCTTCGAGCATCGACAAGCCCCTGCCATGTCGCGCCTTGGCCACTTTGCGCTTCCCATCCCCTCACACTCACTTCACCTCGTCTCTCCCGCGCAGCTGGAGCGAGCCAAGCGTTACGTCATTCCCGACATTGTCCGGTTTGAGGTTACGCCGTTGCAGCTCGGCGAGAAGAACTCGCAACTGGATCAAGTCACTGCGAGGCTGCTTCACTTGGATCCTGCTCAAGTCATGGGTCAGAATACCACTCCCGCATATCACAAGCTCCAGCTACGCCCTTCCACATCCCAGACGGACGGTCTCGCCTGGCCTGTCTTGCGAGCCATGCAACTCGGTTGGGAGTTGACGGCGCGGTGGTACAAGGATGTCATTGTCGATGGGGGGTGGGTTAGTCTGGGTCGTATTGATCGCGAGGACACAATCATGTCAGATGCCATGGACATCGATGGCGAGAACGAGAACGACAAGAACGACAAGGTCACCTCTCAGGTCAACAGAAACAACAACCCCATCGGTACAGGGCTCGGTGACTTTGTCGCTAATGAGCTGAAGAAGAACGTCGTGAAGACGAAGCTCAGCCGAGACGAACCTAAGGGCTCTGCGGATATCGACGACGAGATCGGACGTTGGCTCAACCACGTTTGGAGAGGACAGAACTAAGCACTGGACAAAGAGGGACGTCCACAATCATCTGGTGCCTTCGAGGTTCCAGCGGACATTGCTGCAAGGTGCAGCCAGCTCTTTGACACATCACCCGAACACAAGGGTGCATGATGCCTTATTGGCATGTCATTTCCATGTTGGGGTACTGTGTTTCAAGCAGTACAACTCTACAACTCCCATAACTTTCTGTTGCTTTCTTGCTTTCAACTTGCTTTTACTTACCTCTAATTTACGAAGTGGTCGTCAGTCAGTTTCACTCTCTTCCGGACGAGGTTCCGGACAAGGTTTTCATTGTTCGGTCTAGGTTCACGTTGCTACCTCTATTCTACGGAGCAAGTGACTGCCCACATCTGGAGAAGGATTTTCATTGTTGGTTTTTTAAGGTTCACGTTGCTACCTCTTTTCTACGGAGCAAGTGGCTTGTGTCGGAGATACCCCATACATGTACAGAACAGAGACAAGTTGAGCGCTCGTTTTCTACAGACATGGATTCAGAGGGCAGGGTTTTTTTATCCCCTCCCTTTAGGTTCTGTAGCTTAAGAACCTCATTTAGTGATGAATCTCCTCTCTTTCACTTTGCACTCTCCTCTTTTTTCTGTGGTGATGTTGAGTGGTGAAATTCCAAAGTGGGAATGATCCGACTGATATCTGTCCTCTGCAAGTGATCTTCCCCCTTCCCGCCAACAAGAGACGAAGACGAAGGAAAGAACATTGGGAGTGAATGATTACGTACTAACTGCTTTCCCTCTTATTTAGCTATTTGCCCGCTTTGACTTCACTATGGTGAATCCGGAGAGGCCAATAAAGACGAGACATCAGAGTAGTCACTCCATACACCATTGACCCCGTCGCTTACCACTCTCACTGCCCGGCCGCACTTCTTCCGATGATAGCCACTTTTGCAAAAGAGATCGGACTTACTTGAACCTGTTCTTATGCCGTGGTTTATCCGTCTCATCGCTTATCTGGTAGATTTCATGACCACAACGGCGTGTGAACAATCACAACAGGAACATGCGTGGATTCGGTAATCATCTAGGTGGTGGTCGCCTCTCGACAAGTCAATCCGGATATAACTCATGCGGCTTACACCAATCAACTTCAATATCCCTTTGTCTTTGTTGCCTTCAACATGTCTTGCATCTTCCTCGTGCTTCCACCGCCATATGATTCTTGTGAGAAGGAGGATGATCATCAACAAATGACAAGCTTGGCATCTCGGTTGGACGGAAGCTGCCTAATATCATCTATCACAACGACGACGGCGATAAACAACCCCTTCCTTGTTTAGGTTTACCTTCATTGAATGACGAGTCTGGAATCACGTTGTATAATACCCATCCCACGTTTTCCTGTCGCTCATGCATTTGTGTTCGAATGTCTTGCTCCCAACCCACCCCTCCCTCAACACCATTCATCCTATCAGGAATTTGCCGCCCCTTTTATCCAACAACCACGACCTCCCCGGGCGTATTTTGTCTTGAATAAGAGGCCGACCGATAGATTGGCCTTGTCGTCAACATTGCTTTTCCATATTAGCCAGGCCACACGTATGGTCCCCCACGGCACATACATATGTCCCCCGGATCTGGTCTGTCCGCAGCCCAATGCTACGTCTCTCCCATAGGCTGCACAGGCCCTGGAATTAAACCCCAAAGGGTGACATATTGATATTGAACAATATCCCAGATTGAGCCCCCATGGTACTCGGCATTTCTACTTGGTGGAAGAATAACGGCAGTTGAAAGCCACGGCAGGGTAAAACATGGACGACGGGTCATGACTGGGCCTGTAGGAGCAAATGCTGTGTGCATCGTCAAAAGACTTATAAACCCAACCCCATGGTCCTACTACTCCATTCCAACCGTTCCCCCTTTTCAGTTTGGCTCCTCCACAGGACATCCAAGCCATTCATCGCCCGTCCTTGGCTTCGAGCCTCTTTCGAGCAGCCACTACTGCAAGAAGCAACCCCTCTACCCTTCCTTTCCAGGTCACCGACCTTCTCTCCACAATGTTCTGGACCGCCCTCCTCGCCCTCTTCGCGGGCGCTGAAGCGCTCCCCCAATTCGGCGGCGGCGGTGGCAACCGCGTCACCATGCTACGCTTCGGTTGTGCCCAGGTAGTCATCGACCGCGTCGACCCGCTCGTCAACCCGGGGCAGATCCCCTCTCCGCACGTGCACCAGATCGTGGGAGGCAACGGGTTCAACGTGTCGATGCCTCACACGGACGTTTCCGCGCTGGCCAGCTGCACCACGTGCCAGTTCTCCGAGGACTTCTCCAACTACTGGACGGCGAACCTGTACTTCAAGGCTCGCAACGGGACTTATAAGCGTGTGCCGCAGGGTGGTGCGGCCTTACAGTTTAATGATCAGTTTAGCACCCAGATTAATGGCGGGGTGTTGGTCTATTATGTGTCGGCTGATCCGGGGAAGATTACGGCTTTTAAGCCGGTAAGTGTGCAATGACCTCCGTTCCGCCAGTCGTTTTCGGCGGTAAATGTGACTCCGGTCGGCTAATGTTTACCTACTGTGTAAACAAAGGGTTTCCGTATGCTCGTCGGCGACCCGAACATGCGCTCGAGACCCAACACCAAGTTGAAGAGACAAAACTGCTACCGCTGCTACACCGGCCCCAACTTCGGCGGCGACGTCGGCGCTCCGTGCCAGGACGACCGAGTCGACTCGGAAGCTCTTCCCAACAAGCCCTGCCCGGGCGGTATCCGATCCAATATCCACTTCCCAACGTGAGTTTCTGTTTTCCTCAAGCTCCCTCCCGTGCATGCATCACTAGTGCCCAGCCCCAAACAGATCAACCATCCCCTTTCATCACATACCTACTGACACCCACAAAAAACAGCTGCTGGGACGGCAAAAACCTCGACTCCCCCAACCACCAAGACCACGTAGCCTACCCGACCTCTGGGCCCGCCACTTTCTTATCGCTGGGCGGCTCCTGCCCGTCTACACACCCGGTCCGGATTCCACAGCTCATGTACGAGGTCGTCTGGGACACGACCAAGTTCAACAACAAGGCCGAGTGGCCGGCCGACGGGTCGCAGCCGTTCGTGCTCAGCACGGGCGACTCTACGGGCCTGGGCCAGCACGCCGATTACGTGTTTGGCTGGAAGGGCGATTCGCTCCAAAAGGCCATGGATACTGCGGGTTGCATGGGCGCTAAGTGCGCTTCCCTCAAGACGCAGAAGATTGAGGATGCGAGGAAGTGCGCGGTTAGGAAGCTGGCTAAGGAGGATTATGATGGTTGTGAGTACACTATTTGTCTTCCCCGTCCGTCGTGCAAGTGAAGATTTGATGGTATTGGATGATTTGCTAACAAGGTGTCTTTGATAGGGCTTACGAAGCTTCCTGGTATGGATATGCCGATGTAAAGAGTGCACTGCTGCTTGCATGGGGTGTTGGTTTGTAGACTTCTGTCTGATCTTTGGATCGGGTGTGGTAGAAACTGTGTGGTGTCACTGTTTTTGTTGCAGACAAATTTACACGTATGATGACATTGTAACCGGGCATTGTTTTAGCCACGGCGTGCTCCTTAGCAGCTCACAGCCGGTCACATTGCTGTATCAATCCTCCTCGTCCTTGACCCCGTCCACGGGCACCATCATGGAGTCCCCCCTTTAGCCTTTTGATCCATCTCGTTAAGTGCCCTTGTCCGGTCAGGATGCTCCAGCAATAATCTGCCTCGCCTCGCTCAGCCTCGGAAGAATATGTTCCTTGTCAGCCCAGTGACAGACGAAGCCGAACATTTCACACCAGATACCATAGTCTTCGACTGCGAGTCGATGAAGATCGCCCTTGTCAAACCGTTCAAAGACCTCCATAAAGCAGGCCTCCAAACGTTCCCAATACTCCCTTTTGGCCTTGATCTCCTGCTTGATGGGATTGTTCTCAGTGAGCAGACAATGGAGGATCTTGTACTGTACGTCCAGAGCCACGAACTTCTCTTCGTACAACTCGGGTGCTGAAAAAATGTCAAGTCTGGATATGTTCTCGTCCAACCTTTTAACGACCTCGTACATGCTCTCTTGGACACGGTCCATGACCAAGGGAGCTATTTCCATCGGGTTTTCGAATGTGTAGCCATGGTAAAAATAGCATCGCGCGTCGCTCAGAAGCCCGGGTAGCCGATCGGGAGGTACTCATCATCCCAATACTGGACGACGTCATGGGAATCACAGCCAGAGTTAAGACCGATTTCGACTGCAGATACTCGCAAGTTGCAGTCCAGACCGCATCCCCATTCGAGATCACAAAATGTGAACTTCGGCTCACTCCGGTACTTGCTCAAGATTTTGCGCTGTTGGTCCGAAATGGTAGCATTGTACGCTCTCGCCAAGAAGACGTCCATGGACTTCTTCTCGTCTGTTGCAAGCGTCGTCAAGAGTTGGCTGAGATTGGCGTTGTTGTTGTCGAGAAACTTTCGCATCATGAAGACCTGATGAGCGGTGAACTCAGGATGTTCGTCTTCCTCGAGCGTTATTCGGCGGGGAAATCTAATGACTTGGCATCCATGAATTTCTTCCATCTTTTGTGTGTGTGCTATGTTGCTGGCGGTTGGAGTCTGAAGGTGGTTGAGTAACTTGAATGAGAATATGTCGAATCTAAAGAACCAGATGATATACATTGGCCCGAGACAACCTCTTTATCTACGTGATTGTTCTAGCCGTACATGAAGGCCAAATAGAAGTCAGAACCTCAATCATCAACGTCCAGTGAGCTGTCCATTGTGGTCCGATTATGAGTTTAAACTTACGTAGCGACCAGCAACGGCAGTCTTGCTGTGAAGTATACCTCATGTTGGCGCGGTACGGGCCGCATATTGCAGAAGTCAAGGCGTTGATGCATGTGGCTGGTGTGGGCGTAGCGGGAAGAACCCCGAGGGTGATTGTAAGAAAAAATGTTGGAAGATGCCAAGGATCTGAAGGAGTGGTTGATTCTGGGGAGGAAACAAAACCAGCCGGAGGACTGGGGACATTCAGATTGTATACATGACCTTCGTGCCCCTCCCAAGTCTCAGTTAGTCATCCATCTTACGGTTGGTGACGGTTTCCTTCCTTCCAGTTGGTGGCTGCCTCTTTTCTATAGTCGTACCAAGTGGTGCCTTCTGTGTGAAACCAGATTCCTTCCTTTGTATGGCGGGGGCTGCAGGGAAGGTGGAGGTGGCCGTGATGGTGCAGTCAAAGAAGTTGATTAAGTAAACTGAAAATTACTAACAAATACATGTTGGTATACTCCCCTTCCTCCAATTTCTCCGGGTAAACAGGTATCTAGCGTATCATCGCCTACCAATAAGCTAGCTCTCCATCAGCAGATCCGTTTTCATCAATAATCAAAGCAACCTCGTCCTCAGGGATGCTACGGAAGGAATCCGCCATCTGAAGCACAAGACTCGCATGAAGCAGCTTCGAGGAATGCTCCTGCTTCTGAACTAGATCCTGCAGCTCAACGAACTTATCGCGCCACACCCCGCCGTCTTCCGTCGCGAGCCGATACAGGTCGTCCTTGCTCAAGCTTCCAAACACCTGCAGGAAGCAGTTCTCCAAATTCCTCCACAGCTTCCTGTCGGCCTTGATGTACCGCTTAACCGGCGTTTCCGCCTCGGTAAGCAAACAATGAAAAATCTTGTACATAGTGTCCATGGCGAGGAACTTGGCTTCGTACGAGGGCGATCCGTTGCTGTTGTTCGAGGGGTCCACGGTCGAGGCGACCGATCGGAGAATGTCGTGCACCCTTGCGGCGGCAGCCTCGGGGACGCCAACCTCCGTCTGTCCTGGCAGCCACGGCGAGTTCAGATCACATCCGGCGTTCAGGTCCTGGCGGGCTTGGGCTAGCAAAGCTCTATAACCGGCTTCGTCGGTGTCGGTGTTGCCCTCCGGAACCACACAGCCCAACGCGTGCGCGGGAACTGGGCCGACAAGGTCGCAGAACAAGTCCGGATCCCAGGTCTCGTCAAACTTTCGGGTACACCAGCACTCGGCGTCGGCAAAGGTGAAGGGCTTTTGTTGGTGACGGCGCAGCTTCATGATTTCCCGCAGCTGGTGCTCGATGGTGGCGTTATAGGCCTTGGCGACGAAGAGGTTCATGGACTCCTGCTCGCCGTTTGTTCCGAGTGTCTTCCACAGCTCGGAGAGGCAGGCGTGGTTGTCTTCGAGGAATCGGTACATCTTGAGGACTTGGTTGTCGGTGAACCTTGCGTCCTTCTGGAGGTTGAGGCGACGAGGAACTTTGATGATGGTGCAGCCATCAACATTTTCCAGCTGGTGGGTGTGAAACAAATCAGTATCTTCAATGCCCTTGTTGTTGGCGGCGAGCACGGCCTGAGGTTTGTAGACAGAAGAGAATGCCATGATGAGTGATGTCTGTGGTGGTTGCTGAGTGGGTAAGATGGCAGGATAAGAAAAGAAAAGTTGAAAATAAAGTGCTTGCTCTCTTGAATGCTTGCTCTCTTGAATGCTTGCTCTCTTGAATGCTTGTTGTCTTGATTGCTTGATGTCTTGCTTCAAAGTTCCTCGAATGTGTTCAGAGTTGTCGCCTATTTGTATCCGGGATCTGTCCTACTTAGTTGACAACAAATGGGCCGATGACACCAAGTCAATCGTGGGATTAGAATGATAGCCTCCCGTCATCATGGTTCGTTGTCTCAATAGAGCTTTTCTCATACAGCGGCTAGAGTAGAGGTGCCAGCGCCACCACCAGCGATCTTGCGATGAAGCCCCCCCTATCGGGATGCAGGACTGTTCTCATATTGCAGATAGGGTTGTCTTCTCGAGGACCCTTGGAGTCCCTGCGTTAAGTTCAATTGCCATTGTGACGTGTGTGTGATTGGAAACTGGAGTAATAATGACTTTGGTGGTCGCGTTGGGACTGAAGTGTGATGCCAAAGTAGAAAAACAGGAGAATGGGGTGTCGTGTGCAGTAGTGCAAGCTGCTATAACCAGGATATGAAAGACCCGTGATATGTCTTATGTCGAGTTAACCCAGACTGGCTGCCTGGCACTTGCATATAGGTTCTGCTGCTTGCATGGGAAGAAGAAGGGGAAGAGCAGACCGCGCGGGCGCCAATCAGCATGCATAATGCATCCTTCTGTGAGGTTGCGCCGAGTGGAACTAGAATCAGACGAGCGCAAAGGACAAGAACTCAATTACCTCTAAATGACTTGGACATTACGTATAGTGCAGCGTTCTTTATACTCATTCACCAACCTCACTCACCGACTCATCCAAACTTCAAACCCCATATGCAAGCATCTCCAATCTCCCTATCCACACTCACAGCCATTACTACCAGCTTCTTTTCCCCTGATCCCTAGGTAACCCTCACCTATCTTCCAGTCCACCACTCCTCAGGCCACCCAAATTCTGAATCGGCCACCTCTCATCTACTCCTCGGCGGCATGCCCAACGGATTCTGAATCGGAACCGGCTGTCTCCTCCCATCCACCCACGTATAAGCGATATACGAGCAATCCGGACATACCTCGACACCTTCTGTCCCAGTGTTTCTTCCATAAATCAACCCCTTTGTCGTTCTCCTTCCCTGCTCCGCCCCTTCCCGAGTGTCTATGATTCGGACATGCAAACAAGCAGGATTCGTACACTGCTTCGGGTGCTGGGCCTCATTGTTGTTTCGATGACAGAAACAGCACATCCAATCGAAGGTATGAGTGGGGAAATGGGAGGCCGTGCCGGGTGACGGGCTGCGCACCCGAACGACGCGGTGGAGGGAGAACCCGTGGGGTCCTAGATCGCTGGCTGGGTCGCCTACTACTGCTCTTGCGGGTGTGGGTGTTGATGGTCCTGGTGCTGCAACTTCCCTACCTCTAGGAGGGGAGGTGGAGGAGCTTCCACTTGGTGGTGGTGGTTGTTGCACTGGTGCTCGAACCGAGCCCCCAAGATGACGAGGTATGGAGGTAAGTGGTGCCACTGGCCCTGGTGCTGCAACTGCCGGTGGTGGTGTGGACGGCGCTAGAGAGAGATTTCGAGCCGACTCCCAGAGATCACCAGATCTAGTGGTAGGTGATAGCACTGACCGTGGTGGTGTGGAGGGCACAGAGGGTCGGTTGAAAGTTGGAGGAAGAGGAGGTCGAGCCGAGCTGAAGGGATTATTATCAGGTCTAGGACCAGAGGAATTATCAGGCTTAAAATTAGGTCTTGCAAATGGATCGAACCTGTGGCTCCCTTTGCCTGTGGCGGGAAGAGGAGAAGGGGTATTTTGCACTACTGGTCGTGGTGCGGAAGGCCTAGAGGGTTGCTTGGTGGATGATGACGCCAAATGAGGAGGAAGAGCCGGACCAAAAGATTACCAGGTCTAGGACCAGAACGATTCTCGGGTTTAGGAGTACCTCTTGTTGGTCGACCCATTCGACCTAGTGGATTGAACCTGTGTCTCCCTTGGTCTGTGGCGGGAGGCTGGGGTTGTGAGGCTCTGCCACTGCCATTCCCACTGGCACTGGCACTGGAACTGGCGGCAGGGGATGACCGTCGTGAGGATTGGGCGGGAGCTTTTTGGGCTTTCTTTGAGGGTGTGCTGCTTTTCTTCGGCATGGTTGGATTGTTACTTGTAGGCTTCCGTTGCGTTAGTTGGTTTTTCGGGTTGGAGGAGACCCTGATAGAAGCCGGTCATGTCGTAACCTGAGCGACCCATTTTTTCTGTTGCTTGGAGGATTGAAAAGAGAGTATACCTTACCTACTAGATTAAGTAGGTTGTGCGGTGTCAAGTCTGAAGCTTTTTCCTGGGTGGTCACTGTCACTCTAGTATCAGGGATGGTTTGCTCCGTGTTTTAGTTGACGATGTTGGGATGTATCTGATCTGGAGGTTACCTTATCATGTAGAAATGTCCCGGGGCTGTTGATCTCTTATACCACGTCGACGATATGGTCTGGTGCCAAATTGCTCGCGTGGTTAGCTCCATGCTCGCCTCGTCTTTCCTGTTTCTTCGTGATACTTAACGTTGAAGATTCAGGAGCCCGTCGGACTAACCTAATGCGATGCCGCGAGCATTGTGTCAAGAATAGCCTCCTTTGGACCGTCAGGAAAGATGAACAAGAATCTCTTGGAAATCTCTTGGTAATCAGCCGTGTTGGCAAAGCCTGCAAAGAAAACGATCGCTGTTCTTTCTTGACACGGGAAGTAATCCGCTGAGCTATCCCTGCCTCGGCCGGCAATCTTTTTGCGGTTGCTGTTTAAGAACCTGTGACGTCTTTGTAGAATCTTGTTTGACGGTATGCCGCCCTTCAGCTCTCGTTTTATCTTTTTGTACAATAACGGTTGCTGAGTGTCGGGTTGCCATCACCCTTTTCTCGTTGTTGGTTGACACTTGGCATTGGCCTCAGGTTTCATATACGACTCCTCGCTTGCAACTTATGATGGTCTAATGTCGCTGATGTTTCGAATTAGTTGTCTGTCACCTGCCCTCGAGGGGAAGGGGACCAGAGAAAGGTTCTCGCTTTTACATACCTCCTGTATGTCATACGTGAAACCTGGATGGGGCAAGTTCTGTGAAGGCCGTCTGTGGTGGTATTTCTCGACACCGTTGATTTTGTTGTAAGTGAACTTCGATCAGGGTCTCTTCACCACGAGTTGAGTTTTCAACCTTGATGCAGAACCTCACGAGTGTGCCACCGAAGCGACTGTGTAAAGGGTTGCCACGACAACAAGGACGGGGACAGAACCTTTTCATGGATCCTCCTCCGTGCCCATATAAATTCCTTTTTGCACGGTGATTATGTGGAATTCTTCTCCCTTTTGAATCCCACGCAGAAGCAAGTCCTCTCATCAGTATGTCAAACCGAATGACCTACAATCCGGGAGGCAGCGGCGGGCCCCAACAGGTCGGGACTGGTCCTCCTGGACAGCAGCAGACCCCTTCTCAAGGGCAATTTCCCGCTGCAGCCCATGCATCTCCTCAGTCTCATCCCGGAAATCAAATAGTAGCACAACAACAGGCCCAGCAGATGGCACAACAACAGGTCCAGCAGCGACCTCATCATCAAGCTCAGCAAGCCCAACTCTGGCAAGGTCAACAAGGGCAGCAACCGGGCTATCAACAACCCGTCAACAACAATACAGCTCTTCAGCCAGGCTATGCTGGCAATCCGGCATCTTATCCATATCAGTATGGTCCGCAACAACCCATGCACCAAAACCAACTTCAACAGCACCAACTTCAACAGCACCAGCTTCAACAGCAGCTGATTCAGCAGCAGCCGATGGGACAGGCAGTTCAACAACAGCAGCTTCCACAACAGCAGCAGCAACAACAACAGCAGCAGCAACAACAACAGCAGCAGCAACAACAACAACAGCAGCAACAACAACAGCAGCAGCAACAACAGCAGCAGCAACAACAACAGCAGCAGCAACAACAACAGCAGCAGCAACAACAACAGCATCGACAGTTTCAACAACTGCAACAGAATCCACAACCGCCCGAGCCAGCCCGTAACCTAATGGATATGATCCCCCAGAACGTCCAGAATATTCTTGACGGTGGCCCACACGGCCCGATCGTTCTGAACTTCAACATCTACCAGCCCACCATCTACCAGCCCTTCCAGTCGGCGTTCCAAGGGAGCAGCCGGGGGCAGAACCAGAGCCAGCAACAACAGCAGCAGCCCCAGGACACAAGAGTTCAGAACCAGAACCACAACAATCACCAGAGCCGCCCAAGTGGAATCCCAATGCAACAACATCCCATCTCTCAAAGGGGAGTTCCTCCTGCTGCTCCTGCTGCTCCTGCTGCTCCTGCTGCTCCTGCTGCTCCTGCTGCTCCTGCTGCTCCTGCTGCTCCTGCTGCTCCTGCTGCTCCTGCTGCTCCTGCTGCTCCTGCTGCTCCTGCT